>PVJX010024406.1:0-28136 GCA_004027295.1 Dolichotis patagonum
CTACACCTCCCACTTAATGAAATTTCTCATTTCTCACAAGTGGTTATTTTCAATTTCAGTTCCAGACAGAGCACTGATTTGTATTCTAGGAAAAGCGGTCTGGCCAGATGCTCTCCTCATTATGGAAAGGCAGACAATAACAGTAATAACTTTTTTAAAAAGTGTAATAACTCTTCAGTGAAGAACACCGCGAACTCAGTGCCAGGATGCCAGAGCCAGAAGAACAGAAAACCGTGCTCCAGACTTCAAACTTTAAAATCTTACTGTCAATTTTATTTTATTTTAGGGAAAGAAAACCCTCAAGGACACTTCACTGGAGATGTAATATAATTTCTAGTGATTTGATGTCAGGTTGCTTATGGCTCTGTGAGACTTAAACAGAGGTTACGTGTTCTCATACGTAACCTCAGCTCTCAGACCTGAACGTGAAACCCAGCTGTCCTGCCTGGTAGTCGTCCTCCCATGGGCACGATGCCTGAATGTTGAGGCCCTCAGTTTCCTTTTGTGCAGAGCAAGTGTCTATGCAGCCTGCCCGCCTCCACAGATTTGCATGAGCATTAAAGGAGATGGTGTTTACTAATACTTAGCACAGTACTTGTATATAATAAATGTTTAGTAAAAACTATGTAGGGTGAGATTACTCTGATAATGACTGTGATTCTCCGTAATGAGGTGAAGAGTTTCCGGTCAGATATCTTTTGACTAAAAGGGAATCGAGTTTTTGATTGTAATTATTAAAAACCACATCATTACTTTTTGATTTGCAGGAACATTCTAGAATGTAAGCATCTTACTGCACGAAGGAATGCAGTTATGGGAGAAGAATGAGAAGTCCCAAAAGCACAGCCGTGCAGTAGACACCGTGGAGTCTCTCCCCCATCAATCATTCGAACTGGCTGTCTCGCGTACTTTAATGCACGACATAAAAATTGCGGGGACAGCTCAGTGTTTTCAGCTTGCCTTCCATCTCTTTTTGTTTCATAGGGAAGATCACTGGGTTCCCTAGAAAATTGGCTTTGGGGAAGTGTTGTTCGGCTTCTCGAGAAGATGGTAGGTATTTCTACTATGGATAACTAAAATGTATCTTCAGTGGCCAATGTCTTCCTTCCTGAAGGCTGAGGGCCAAATTAGGGAATTTAAAACATTTTATTGTGACTTATTACAGAAAACAACGTAACGAGGAGCAGCTGCCACTCACTCACATTGGGAAGTGTGATCCTTAGCTGGGAGCCTGAGGTCAGGAGGAGGGGACCGAGGGACACCGAAGCCCCAGTCCCCTCCCAGCTACACCATCGTTCACTGCTGGAGGCGACTTCTGACTCTAACCTCTTCCCAGTGGAGCTGGTCTCAGAACCGAGTCCCTGTTTGTGGGAATGGGAGGCCTGGTTGACTTCTGGGAATGCTTTGCACCTACCATTCCGTGAAGGGCCAATGTGGGGGCCCCAGCAAGCACACGCCTAGTGTAAGAGAGAGCCGACCTCAGACAGAACTGTGATTTCTGCAGACATTAGACAAAACCCAGGGAGGGCTGGGGGGAGACAGAAAACCTTCAACGCTCTTTGTGTAGTGCTCAGAAATGTTCCTGCGATAACTTCTGCTGGCTAGGGAATCGCCAAGGGCCCCTTCTCCCCAGGAAGCTGTCTGATGAACCCTGCATCTCCTCTCCTTCCCCTCCCCCTCCCCAATCCATCTCCCTCATCACCCAGTGCCCCGAAGAGGGCTCTAGAGACTCACAGAATTTCACTCCTGACTTTCAAGTTCCACTGTCAACAAAGACCCCTTTCCTATTGATTTCGTCCCCAGTTTTCTGGAAACTCTGAATGATTCTTGGCATCTCTGCTTCAGTCTCAGAGTGATCCTCTTTCTTTTCCCTTTGGAGCTTTGTCAGAGAAATCAACATAATTGTGTCGACTTCTTCCTTTAAAAGCAGAAAGGCTTCATTCTGATCTTCAAAATGGCTTGGTGATTTTAAAAATATTTTCTTTGGATTTTTGTTGACTCCTTTATTTTTAAAATAAACAATCCAAATATTGAATTTCTTTTTGTTAACAAGAAGACCTGGGTGGGGGGTGGACTTCCTTCCTAAGAGGCAAGGGTCTATCTGACAATACCATTATTGGTTCAAACATAATTCCTTCAAATATAAGGCTTTTTTCAGGAGACAAGTGTAATTATAGCTGTCATTATGCAGCTGAACTATGTCAGATGAAATACATCTCTTTTTCCTTCCAAGATCAGTAGAATACCATGCACCAAAGAGAAGTTATCTCCACGTAAACAAAAGAGAGCTTTTCAGAGGGAGCTTAAAACATCAGATGATGGGTTTCTGTTGTAAATACATTTTCCCCTCCTGGAAAGGGCTGCGTGCATCCATGCCGTCATTGCTTGAGGTCATAGATAACGACTGTCAACTCCACTTTCCAGGACAAATGAGAAATCACCGCTTGAGTATGTCCAAGGGTCTCCAGCCCATCAAAGGAATTGTTAGAGAATGCTCACCATAGGCATCTTTTTACAATAATAACCCTAGAAGTAAATTTAAAAGTTATTAACTTGAAGTTATTAAATAAGCTACAATCCAGCTATGTATATGAGTAGAGATTCTGCTTGATTTACAGTGGGGTTGTATTCTGGTAAATCCATGTTAAGTCAAAAAAATGCATTCAATGCACTTAATTGCCAAATACTGTAACTTAGCCTGGTTGACTGCAAAATACCCAGAATGCACTTATTAAGCTGTGGTTGGACAAAATTACTAAATACAAAACCTGCTTGACAAGAAATCACTGACTGGCTCATGGGACTTATTGAATATTGGAGGGAAAGGGAAAAACAGAAAAGTCATCTAGATGTATTTCTTCATCTTTTCAGTGCTGAAAAACTGTTAAGTGTCAACAGCATAAGGACTCTCTGTAGTACGCAAACATTTGACTCAGCTGATCAATATATCTATATTCACAAGCAAAACACGATCTCAGTGCCATTGGCCGACATGCACAGCATGAAACAGCACTACCAATTCCACTGATTGAAACTGTGAGTTTCTATACACGTATTCATGGGCATGCAGAGAAGCTTGGAAAGATACACTTCCAAATATTCAGGAAGCCTCACTATTGCTGATGTGATTAGGAATAATGTTTACTTTCTTCAGTTTTGAAATCCCTCAAAGTTAGCTGGGCATGGTGGTGCATGCCTGTAATCCCAGCACTCGGGAGGCTGAGGCAGGAGGATTGTTTCAAGTTAGAGACCAGCCTGGGCTACAAAGTGAGCTAGCTCAAGGCCAGCCTGAAGTGCACAGTGAGACCCTGTCTCACAAATTAAAAAAAAAAAAGAAAAGAAAGAAATTTCTCAAAGTTGAAATCAGCTGATTGTTCTGCCACATGAATTTTATCAGGTGTAAATTTAAAGAGGACTACTTAGATGGCTTGAATTTTATGTATGTGTGTGTGTGTGTATATATATATATATATATAGTATATGTATGTAATGTTTAAATAGCAACAGTTGCCTTTACTGTGGGAGGTGTTTGTCTGGAATTTGATTTGGTTGTTTGTTTTTGTCAGCAGTGTGACACTGGCCACAGGAAGTAAGGTAGAGGGCCTTAGCAAATGGCCTTCAGTGCGGGCTGTCACAGCGTCTCACAAAGTTCCTGTTCTCTGGTTTCCCAGGAATGTTTTACAGAAGATTCAGATTCCAATTTCTTCCCAAAGTTTTAAAACTTGCATTGCATGTAAAAGATAAAATGACAATGCAATAGCTAATCCTTTTTTGATGTTTCTGGGACTATCTCTGCTCTGTACTGTAGGCATAGCAGAAACTTTGCATTAAAAATATCCCCTTGATGTTTCCATGAAACTATTTTTGGGAAAGTGCCAAGCATGTGCTCAACAAATGTTTTACCCTGGAAATGTTTTGCCGTAATCACAAACTGATTGAATAACCACTCTAATGTAAGCGTTCTTTTGTCCATATGGTATGATGTTTTGTTCATTTGCTGGAAATCTGTGCTTTGTTTTCAGCTAAAATCAGGTTCGTATGTGCTGAAAAATGAAGGTCTGTGTATTTTCATGGCCATATTGTTGTAACATGAGATCTGTAAAAGATTATAGAAATAAGTTAATAAACATTTGGCAAGAAGTGAAAAGAAAGCTATATATGGGATATGTTTTCATAGCAAAAACATTTGATTTTGATCAGATCCATGTCAAGGAGGAATTAGAATTCATTTCAACTCTGGCATGCCTGGGATACTGACAGCCGGATTATCTTAATTGGAAACATATTTGCACGCTCAGAATTGCTGGAGACACAAAGCTTCCATTTCAAACCCCGTTTATCTGAGAATCTCTGCTCCCCGGATCACTACTGACAGGACCAAAGAAAAAGGCTCCTAAACACCAAAACACAAGTGGTAATTCCTCTGCATGCCAGCCCTTCCCTTAGAAAGGGTAGGACCCACAAAGGCAGACAGGGCGCTTGAGAGTGAGGCTGAAAGCAGAATGAAGTGGGCACTGCTAACACTGTGAGAGCCGAGGGCAACGGCACAGCTCTGCAGCGGGCACCGTGAGCAGACCATTGAGGTCGGGGCCACTGCTTACAGGAGCAGCGTATCCAGTGCCAGACACTGACGGTCTCCTTCCCGAATCCGCTCCTCCGGGCACCAGTGCTGCTCAGTGCTCTAGGGTGCCACTCATCGCTTAGAGACCACGCGGACAGCGAGTCTAAAGAGAAGGGTCCTCACATCGCTGACACTCATTGTTTCGGTGTTATTCTCGTGGCTGGTATCCCTAGCAACTAACGAGATGGAAATACTGAGAACATGATTCCAGCAGAGTGAAAATATGGCTCCAGCAATAAACACGCTAGGCATCATTTATCCGAAATGCCTGGGGCCAGCAGTGTTTGGATCTGGGGATATTTGCATATATTCACCATGAGATATCTTTGGGATGGCATCCAAGTGTGAACACAAAATTCATTCGCGTGTCCTGCATATGTTTTGCACATCACTGGAAGGTGATTTTGTACGGTATTTTCAGTGTGCTTGTGTTTTACTGGGTCTCCCCCCGCCCCATCCACACGTAAGATTGAGTGAGGAGTTTTCCCTCGATGGCAATATATCAGATTTTGGAGCACTTCTGATTTCTGATTTTCAGTTTGGGGAGCTTAACCTGTATGTATTTTGGCTTGGGCATTTTCATACTTATGTCATGAGACATTTCTAGGTTTTCTTGTGGAAAAAAAATTGGCCATCTAGGATATAACTAGTTTTCTAATGAGGCAGAAAGTTCCACAGGGATGTTGGAAGACAGTGTTGGGTTCCATTAAAGAAAAACTGGCATAGAAGAACTTGCTTTGTATCAGCCACATCCTTCAAGGGACAGGAAAACGAAACCAGGGCTTGCTTTGCAAGTTGTAAGCAGGACTTTCTCATTCTGAAATCACAGAGCTGAGAGGTAAAGACCATGATGACGGTTGCCTCGGCAGGCGGCACTGGCAGCAGGCCTGGTCTCAGGCACGGAACACCATGTACCCCTGACCTGCTGCTGGCCACAGACGGCAGAAAGCAGAAGCACTTGGGGGCGTCCAAGGAAGGGAAACTGCCAAGGCAAGGGAGGCCTCGCAAGGGGGCTCTTCCTTTGGATTTCTGAAAAGCACAAGTGTCTTTTCCTGCAGAAAAAAAGAAATAGATGGAATTTCATTTAACCTCATGCCATTAGTTTGCAATTGGATACTGAGAAGGTTTATCATTTGCCTTTCTCTCAGGCTGCCGGGGAGGAAGACGGTGCTGTCTTTCTCACAGCCACGGGGAGTTCCCACTTTTGTGCGGGTGGCACCTCCCTAGACCAGGAGAGGAAGGAGCAGCCCGTTGTGCTAAGAGGGGACCCTTGGGTCTCACAAACCAGGGTTTCAGAATCAAAGATCAAGCGAGAGCACATCACAGCTTGGCTGGAAATCGTACTTTGTTTTGAATGGAAATGTTCTATTTGGAATAAGGAGACATTTTCCCAGGAGGGCATAACATGAACAAGGCTGCATCCTCCGTCCTGCTGAGCACGAGAGAGCCTGGAGAGACTCACAGACCCAGGGGAGCACACCACAGCAGCCCAGGCCAGCTGCCCGGGTTTCAGGAGCCGGCTTCCTCCTCCTGCTTCTGGTTCCTCCAGCGACCTTTGTCCCCCAAGGCTGGGGGGACCGTTGCTGGATCTCACGGGGCGCAGAGATTGGAGACAAAGGGAGCTGAGTCCTACTGTTCATACTCACCGTGTTCCCTGTCAGCCCGCAGGGACCAGAGAACTGCCCAGATTCAAGATGTTTGAAATGCTAACTCCAAATTGCATGGCCTGTCTTTGTAGATCTTACTTCTATTGGTCAAAGGTGCCGTTTCCGCTCCACAGTCGGGAAGACAGTGGTGAAGACCCGCAGCGCTGCCCCGAATTCATGTCATCTTCACCTTGGTCCTGGCCAGCTTGGGGATGGAGCTCAGGGCCTTACACAGGGCAGCAAGTGCTGCCCCCCTGCCCTACACCCCGGCCTTTCTAATGGTTTTTAAAAAGTCTTTGATGTAGGTTCTCATCTCGGTCGTCCAGGCTGGTCTCAAACCTGTGATTCTCCAGCCTCAGCATCTCAAGTAGTTACCACGCCAGACTGAACTAAATTTTGTTTTAAATGTATGTGTCTTAGAAACAATTCGCTTTTCCTAAGCGCACACCCCAACTCCACAAACCCTTGGCTAGCTCCCTCGTCCTAGCCTCGTCCTCCTCTCCTCTTCCTCCCTGGTCTTTCTGTTTGGACACCACTGCCTCTGGGAAGACCCACTGAGCCTTCCAGGTGACCTGGGACTCCACCTGAGAGCTGTGACCCCAGCTCGGTGATGACCCGGTGCCGGGCACACACATCGGTGAGAGCACTCAACTGCCGTGCCTTCAAGGCAGCAGGAGTTGCCTGGGGACTGTGCCCTCTGCCATACCCAGGCGTCACCTCTGAAATCAGAGTCGTGGGTTCTAGAACAAGGCCGGCCACTCACTGCCCTGAGTGAGCCTTAGAGCAAGATTCCTCATCTGACCTGTGGAAACAGGTAATAGGATTTATTTCAAGTGGCTGAGAGGGCTCAGTGACATGAGGACTTGGCATGGACATGTGACAAATGACAGAATGCTGTAGTTTCTGCCATTTTTGACTTACCCTTTTCTTTCTCCTTCACCTCTTGCTTTCAATTTTTCCTTACTCCTCAGAACTGTGTCCACACCTCCAAGCAGAGGAGTGACATCCAGTGGACATCAACAAACATTTTAGGAATAAAGAGAAGAAGGAATAAAACACAGGTGAATTTTCTTTGAAGCCAAGTTGCCTCTGTGTTCCTTCCTCTTAGCTGGTTTTTTGTTTTGTTTTCCTCCTTAGCAGATGGAAGGTAATTGGTGCAGGGCTGGGATCAGGGTGGCACTGTCCCTCAAGTCTAGGACTCCCTGGACCAGACACTTGTACCTTCCTTTAAAGAGCAGGGCTCGCCAGGCTCTCCTGCAGAGAACACAGACTCAAGACCCATTTGCAAGAGCTCTGCAAATGCCTGTAACACCAAGAAACACCGCTGAGACCCCAATTCTGAACTAACTGCTCAAGACGTGTAAGCATAACCTCAAGAGCTTACGTTTAGTTGGCACTGTAGACAGGTCCCCATTTGGCTGACTTAGGCTAATAAAAGCGTCCTAACGTGTCACTGACTGTATCATATTCTTAGAGACTAATTTAAATAATTGTAATGAAAACAGTGATGGCGGCAGTTTCTTGGCTCTACACAAAGTCTTCACTCTTGGGGTTCATCGCTGTAGAGTGGTGTGGATGGTGATAAGCGGCCCAGTTTTACTGTGTCCAGCACCAGTGGCGGCCCTCTGGCTCAGCCCGCCCGGCGGTTAAACATTGGTGCCGATCCGTTGGCGAGCACAGTGCTGACCTCCTGCCCGCACCTTAGCGTGGGAAGTGATAGCATCTCGGCCTTCCCTGTCCTGGCTAGTACTTCGACATCTTCTCCAGTGTTTGCTTTCAGAGAGGATTTTTACAGAGGAGGCATTTCCTAGAAAGTGGGAAATTTCACTGCTTCTCATTTTCTACTCTAATGAGGATTCACGAATCTTTGTCAACTCATCCCATAACTGCTGGCTAAGATTCCTGTGTCACTGGTTCCTGCATCCCTGTTCCCCTGCACGTGTTGGGGACAGGACCTGGCCACACCTGGAAATTGTAACCTTTGCCTGTTCCTTTTTGTCCCTTAGCTTCCCCCGTAGCCGTCCTTGTTAAGGTTTCTAAGAGCTTCTTGTGCTTGGTGGTGTTGCTGGTTTGGTTTTGAGAAATATACGATTCCTAGCTTTTTCCTTTTTGTTTCACCCAAAATGACAACTAAAAAGGAACCAAATTCATGTGAAAACCACAGCTGTTTGACAAGAGTCCCTCTCTCGGTCACCTCTGTCATCTAGGTGGCCCATCAGAACCCGCCCTCAGGTCAAAGAATAGCGCTGCTCTGGTTGACAGGTAAGGGGCCAAAGACAGAATCCTGTTTCAACTCAGTGCTTTGAAATTTTCTTTTAAAAGAGTTCATTGGCCTTAATAAAACTTTGCATATCACAAAAAGAATCTAATATTTTCCTTTAGTTCTAATTTATCTTTGATTCTTTTAGGGGGGCTCCATCGAATATTCTAAAAATATGAAGACAGTGGAACATAAAAAAGAAGGAAAGAAACGAATGAGAAGTAAAAGTCAGTGGGGTTCAGTTTCCAACTCATGGAAAATTCTTGGTCGGATTAGGTCAAATTCATGGAAACTCCTGGCTTTTTTTTCTTTAGTTGGCCTATAGAAGATTTTAGGGAAAATACCTCTGTTACAAGGATCTTGTCTATTTACCAGAAATCTGCATTAATATCTACTGAAACTTATGCAATGTCCAAAGCCTCCAGAAATATTTAGATTTATATAGAAAATAAGAGTTAAGTTAAATAAATAAACCATACTGATGACTTATGTTTTAATCACTGCAGCTTTACGGATCATTGCCAATTCCTGAAAGCAACCAGGAGGTAAACAGATAAATTGGTGCACGCGCAATTTATGGAATTGCCCTTCGCAAAACAGAAAAGAAGCCGCAAGAAGACACAGAGGAGACTCATGTGCTCATTACTAAGTACTCTACTAAGTTCATTACTAAGTACTCTAAAAGGACTACTCATGGAAAACTTCCAGTTGTGTGACTATTGAATTACAGTTCCAGGGACAGTTTGATTCCTGGTACAAACAAACATTTTAAACACAAAATTATTTAGCTGGGCATGGGATCGTTTACCTGCAGTCCCAGACACCAGGAGGCTAAAGCAAGTGCGTTACAAGTTCAAATCCAGCCTGGACAATTTAGAGACTTAGCGAGACCTTGTCTCAAAATAATCACATATAAGGGAAGTGGAGATGCAATTAATTATAATTGACGACCTCTATTTTATTTATTGATGGTTCATGGTTCCCACAATCTAGGCTGATGCTCAGCTTCAAGCTAGCCTTTAAAAATTTTTGTTTAGAAAAAAATAATAAGTTTCAGGAATTTGGAAGAAACATCTTGAAGCACTTCCCCTGGAAAGCAGCTACTTGAAAAGTGCCATGCTTTACCATGCTATTACTGAGCTCTGATCGGCTCTTAGAAGAGGAAGGGGCCCTTCAGTTGGGGTGATGGTGCGGGAGAGAGCTGTGCAGACGGCGACCCTTCCTTCCACGGCTGGTAGGAACTGCGCGAGGGTGCTCGGGACGGGATATTTAGCAGGGAGAGCTAGCAAGTGAACACAAAGGGTAACTTTCAGCAGACGTGTTCAGAGGAAGCTGCGTCTCTTACTGAGCATTCGGAGTGTGTCTCAGCTTGGAACCCAATCTGTGGGGAAAACAGGTGTAGGCCTGAGGCCAGAGGAACACCCTGGAGAGGCCATGGCGGGAGTTGCCCAGGGGAAGGCCGATGCACACCTCGGGCTCAGGGCGATCTCCTCCCACCACCCCTGCGCTGTCGTGGTCCTCTTGTGACTCTTGTGACTGTCCCTTCAGCTTCAGCTCCTATTACTTCCTCTCTGCTGTGACCCGCCTTATGATTCATGTGCTTTTCCTTCAGGGTCTGTGCATTTACCTGAGTATTTTTTAATGCCTTTTTCATTTGAATCTTGTTTTAAGCAGTAACTTAACCTTTCCTGGCTTTATGAATTTGACCCCAGTGGTCTTTGTGTCCCAGCGTTATCAGGGACCATCAAAGTCACCTGTGCCATGTGCACTCCTAGAAAGGCTGCTGGGAACTTGGCCTGGGTGCCTGGAGAAGTGAGACGTCCCTCTCCCGAGTGCCATCCAGGAGCCCGCTGGACAACAGCTCCCATCCCTACTTGCCGATCTTGTGCTTTACGAAGTTTTTTAAGGTAATATTTTTCATTATACTATTCAACGTGGCCCATTCTTTCTCTACTCCCCTCTCTTTCTGTTCTCTGTCACTTTAAAGAGGTTTTGAAATCAAATCACTAGGAAAGATACAGTTCTGGTAGGTCCTCGGCAACAGCTCACGCCACTCTGAGTGTGTCACGGGCCCCCTCCTTTGCTATGTGAGTGTGCACACACACCGTACAGGAGGCAGAGGGCAGAGCCGGGTTACCTCCCCAGCTTACAGGGACAGCAAGTGGCAGATGCTGATTCCGAGGCCGGAGAATCTTCTAGAGAACAAGGTCAGCTGTTTAGTCCTTAGTAGCCATTCATTTTCTCCCGAGGAGCACTGTTTGATCAGACTAGTTCACATTTATCCATGGAAAAGAGCTTTGACTTTTTCACATGTGTACAGTATTTGTAATATTTGTAAACAAAACAAAACAAAACAAAACAAAACAGCAGCAGGGCCAGCACGTGGAATTGGGAGGCTGAATAACCTGCAGAGAAGGAAACCCTTGACCTCCCAGTGTGAAGCCTTTGAGGAACCAGGGATGCCCTTCGCACCATCCTGTAGGACCTGGGGCTCGGTGCCCTGGCTTCCCCTGAATTCGTGCCTCTGTTCACTAGGCAGAATTGACAGGATCGAAGCCCACCAGCTGAGTGTGCCCCTGGCTGTGTATTCCGCAAGCTCAGAACACAAAGTTAAAGATTGTTTAGCTAGTGGTCAACATGCAGAAGAAGACAGGGGACTGCCTACCACCTGGGGCCATCTCCTTCCTGGAAGTTTGGCAGGGGCCCCTGGCAGCTGCCTCCTGTCCACTGGGGGGACGAGGCCAGCACACAGCTGCCCCTCTCAGGAGAAGCATTTGAACTTGGCTGTGAACTGATTGGAGGGAAACAGACCAAACCCTCTGTGAGTCACCAGGGACAGTAGGTGTTGCCTTGGAGAGGTGGTAAAATAGAATCAGAGATCTAAATCAGTTTAGTGCTTTGCAGGGTGAATTCCTTGCAAACCTGTTCATCAAAGCCTATTCATCAAAAATGCTAATGTGACTAAGATGGAACATCTCGGGCAATGATGGCGAACCTTTCGGAGCTTTCAGTGACGCAACACCCTGCTGTGGCACGCGTGCCATAGGTTCACCAACATTGATCTAGGGCAACACACTGTGATGGGGACACTGCTATGTGCTCCCCAAACCTCCTCCCTGGGCAGTGTTAGATCACATCTCCTCACTGCAGAGAGGTGTGCTCACATGCCCACCAGGACCCAGGGCTGGTTAGAGGTTGCCGTCTACACA
The DNA here is from genome assembly GCA_004027295.1 of Dolichotis patagonum. Classification (NCBI taxonomy): domain Eukaryota; kingdom Metazoa; phylum Chordata; class Mammalia; order Rodentia; family Caviidae; genus Dolichotis; species Dolichotis patagonum. The sequence continues at coordinate 11,737 of PVJX010024406.1, forward strand.
CCTAGCCAGTGCCCAACCTCCAAGACTGAGGAGAGGGCTCCAGGAGGGGAAGAGGGGCGGAGTCCAGGAAACAGCGCAGACCCATCCAACCATCACTGTCACCTCCCATTGCAGGGGACCTTCCCTCGGAGGAGGAGTCAGCACTTGAAGTCCAAAATCACTCACTCAGCTACGCTTTTCCTCCCCAGGTGGAAAGGGTCATGTTAAAGGAAAAGCCATCTCTCTGGGGACTGAGGATGTAACCAGACCTGGAGAAGGAAGCAGTGGGACTGCAAGGATGAGACCCGATTCTGTTTCAGGGTAGTGTCAGAGATCCAGGGCCCCCTGGCGGGACACACAGTTCCAAATTAGAACTCTGAATGGTTTAAAACCATTGAGATGATGGCAGTTTTAAACTTCTGGTTTACATTAGCCTTAAACCTGTGATAAATATTTCAAACCACACAGTTTCTGGGATTTTTCTTTTTTTGCAAAGATTAAAATAATTTCACTTTCTTGAATGATACTTAGAGTGGTGGCAACTATAGTGAGGGTGTCCAAGGTTTCAGCCATCTGTTGAGATAATTAGGAATAAAGGGAGAAATGGCATAATAACCAGCTCATTACTTCAATGGCTTTTTTTTTTTGCTCTGCTTGTGGGGTTGTCTGTAACCTAGCAATTTAATACAGAACATTTTAATCTTAATGATATTTCCTGAGTGCTTGCCTCGAGTGAGAAAGTTGGTTCTTAAATGGTTCCAGCTTGCCAGAGACTTGAAATGGCCAGGAATTGAGCCCTGAAGCTTAGTAAATCAGGGTCTCCAGTAAGGCTTGTGTGTATCACGGGTGACAGTTTTAGTGACTAATATGCCCCAGTCACACAGTGACACAGACTGATACAGAGGCCAGGCGACCTCAAGCTCTTCCAGTCACTCATCTTAAAGTACAGCCTCTGTCTTATGTAATGAAATGAGGAAGCTCAAAATGAAGACGAAGATTAAAAGATTAATGCCAGGGAAATAATCAAGGCCAAAGCAAGGAGCTTTCCATAGCGTTAGTGTAACGGGTTTCTAATGGTCTCTGTGATTGGATCAAAATCAGCTCTGCGCCTCTGGCAGTGAAAACACAAGATAGGGCAAATCATAAAACTGTTTTTACTCCATGGAGACTGAGTCATGGCCTCCAACCCTAACAGGAAGTTTGAATGTGGAACTTCAGGGGGACATTGTGAGGTGACACACTGATTTCCTTAAGTACAATTTTCCTAAAACAAACTGACAACACAGCTGCATTTACCAAGGGACTCACACGATTGCAATTCACCGAAGGTAACTTAGAGAAGACAAAAGCTGATCGTTCCACCATCTGAAACCTTCCCCACAGTCATCCCCTAAAATGCACAAAGAGCTGCCCATTAGAGTATAATACGACAGAACCTTAGCTAACTCAAGGACGTTCCTTAAAGCCATTGTGCGTGTTGGGTCGGTATAGTTATGTCTAACTCTCAGAGACCACAGCGGTGCCTCTGTTCACACGCTTCACTCTTCCTACAACTCTGGCTGCAAACCACATTGGACGAGAACCGAGTCAAACCCCAGTCCAAGTCAGTGGTCAGGTTCAACGTTGAACTTATGGGGAAATTTCATTCAGTTCTCATCCAATTCCGTTTGCAGCTGGAATCGGGGAGAGAATTAAGTTCAACTGAGGTAGCACTGTGCAGAGAAAGGAGCAGAGGCTCATTGGGAGCGATCGCGCTGACACTGCATTTACTGCCGTTTCCTTCATCCCGTAAACCCCACTGGCCACGGGCAGCTGGGTGGCCACGGGTGACAGCCACACCGACCCCCTTCATTAATGTGAGCCACATGTCAGAGGAGCCAGGTCCTGAACATGGAAAGAGTGATTACGACTCTTTAGTTTAAGGGCTCGCAGCTTGTTAACGTCTTTGTAGATTTCTTGGACCCTGAGCTGCTGTGTCCCAGGTACTAGGCTTGAGGACAGCGTGAACAGCCACGCTCCACCAAGCTCTCGTCAGAAGCCCAGCACCGAACGCTGAACACAGTGCTCCACGGAACGCTTTCATCAACCCTGCAGGCTCCGCATGACCGTCATCTTTTTGTAGGTGAGAACTCGGAGACCTGCAGACTACTTTGCCCAAAGAGGCAATAGCGACAGAGGAGAGAGAGACATCAAGAAATAGCATCAGGGCTCCCTGTGAAGCAGGCTCTGCCGTGCTGGTGGGTGAGAGCCTCGGCCAGAAGGGCTGAGCCAGCCGGTGCACGGGCTGGAAAACCAGAAGAGCAGCCCCCTCCCCGCTGGTTCGGAGGACTCGGGGTGAGATGACAGCACCAGAGGGGAGGGGAACAGCTTGATGCTGGTGGTGTTTGGTTGACTCTGCAGGCCTGGGGCTGGTGGTCTGGGCATCCACCTGGAAGATGGCAGTGTGCACTGTGTCAGTGGTGTGAGTTTTCCTCCTGTCTTGTTTTTGAAATCCCATGCTATGTGCCATGTTACCGTTTTGTTTTCTCCCTGCGTCTGGTAACCTGAGCAACTATTTTGAAGATAACAATGTGCAGTGTTGTTCTCACTGTTTTGTTTTGTTCCAATTTATTGTTTTGTTTCATTCAATGTTATGCTTTGCTTGGTTTTATTCTGTTTTGCTTTGTTTGATTTTGCTGTGTCTGATGGTATGGGGGGGGCAATTATATTGAAGATAGCAGGCTATATTATAGTAGCCATTGTTGATTTCCTGTTATCTTGTTTTGAAGCTCTGTATCGCTTTCACTGCTTTGTTTTGATTGGCTTTATTCTGCTTTGTTTTGTTGGGCTTTATTCCCGTAAAAGAAAAAAGAAATAGCATCAACTTACAAGCCCACGATCACCAATTCAGGAGTGAAGCCTTGCACTGCCTGCTTGTAGAGCCAAGCCCAAACTCTTAAGATCTGTACTAACCTGTCCCTTCGCCAAGACAGGCTCGAGATGTGAGAGAGTAACTGCCTCTTTAACACCGCTGCTGATGCGTGTGTTGACTTAGACCAGCATTCACCTTTCCGATTAGGAGCTTTGGGGCAAGGGAAGGGGGAAGGAAGCAGAGTGCCTGGCTTGCACGGTCCCACCAAGACAAGACTGACGTGGAACTTGGCTCTGCTGTGAAGCACTGAGAGGGCAGAGGCTGAATTCTACGGTGGTGTTTGGAGTTGTACCCCCTGGGATATCATTCAGGTTAAAAGGAGGCTGCTGTGTGGGGCCCGAAATCAAACAGGACTGTGACTATGAGGAGAGGAGAGACCCCTGCTAGGTGCTCTCTCCTGGCATGTGGCTCCCTGCATCTCCTTGGGATGTGAAAGGACCTCTTCACTTGGACTTCCCTGGCTCAGAACAGTGAGCAGGAGGAGCCCTTACCCCTTCCACATTACTCGGTCTGTGGGGTTCAGCTGCAGTAACAGACAAGTTGGTAAGAAGCAGAAGGGAAGGAAAGCAGAAGGCGTTCGTTCTCCTCCGCTGTAGCTCTCTGTTAAGCAGGCAGGCTTATGCTGACGAGGTTCAAGGCTCTGGCCTCCCAAATCCCCACTCCTCTTTGGTCTCCTGAAGACACTCGGATCAGAAGACTGTGCTCCTTCCTTAGAAAGGAGCTTTCAAAGGGCTATAGCAGAAGATACCACCCCTGCTCGTCAGTACACTTCAGTTTGTTAGTTGCCCTGGTAACAGTGCCTGTTCCAGCTCCAGTTGCTCCTGTCTCTTAGACACCTGGTCACTGTGATGCACATTGTGCAAACCAGTCTCCAAAGGACAAGCCATTCTGCCTCTGCACTTTCTGCTTGCTTATCCCATGCAAACCCTAGACCACCAGAGGCCGGGTCCCGATATTCTGGTGACCATCTGCCTTCAATCCTGGGTATCCTTTCTGTGTTTCTGTTCACTATAGCACCATTGGTGGTTTATACATGTGACGTGATTTAAAAGCCTTCTTGGTTGGTAAGTGAACCAGTGCCTAAAAGCCTACAACTCATCCCTGTAAACATAGCTTCATATCTATTTATTAATACATATTGACTATGTATATTAACAGGCTTCCACCTGACATTTCCACTCAGGCACACAGCACCCACTGGTCATATCTGTCCACGCCTCCCACACTTTCCTAGTCCCTAGGGATCACTGGTCTACTTTCAGGTCAACTGTTTTTTTAAAAAGGTTCTTATCCTCTACAAAATCAAGATTTTTGGCTATCTCAGGATGAGTTAAAGAGTGGGTTTTCTCTAAAGTGTAACTGTCTCCCCCCCGCTTATGCTTGTGAGCACCCTTGACCAATGGGCGCGTACTCCTGGAGCACTCACCAAGAATACGCTGTGCACTGTGCAGAGAGGAGGCCTGGAGGAGCAGTGGAGGAGTCAGGCGCCAACATCTGGGTCCCTGGACGCGCCTTCAAAGTGTTTTGGGTTCACAGAGTCTTGAGCGCCCAGAGGTGGAGCCCAAGGCCCCAAGGCCCGTCTCAGAGGGGTGAAGGAGAGCAGGTGAGGTGTGAGATTGGGCACAGACACGCAGGGGCAGGTCCCGACCACGGCCAGCAGCTCCCAGCCACCCTGGGCTGTGTCTCTTCCTCTGCCTCCCTGGGCTGGAGATGTGCTTGTAAAGAAAGAAACTGAGGTGGATAGAAGTGGTCGCCGAATGCGGGAGTGGGTGCTGAGGAGGAGTGAGGGGTCGCACTGGGTCTGTGTGTGAGGCCAAGGAGCCCGAGGTTCACCCCAGTCCATAGGTAAGGTCTGTTATCTGGGAGGCGGGAGCCTGCAAGTGCCTGGTCAGTGCACACTTCACTGTCCAGGTCTCCGCCTGACAGTAGAATTCCGTCCTGACTGCATGTGAGCTGTTCAGTCCTTGCCGATTACAACTCAGACAGATGCCGAGTCCTGCAATTTCCAGGACTGTGATTCCCCTCACCATTTTTTTTTAACCTTCATGCTTTCAGTTGAAATATTTCCTTTGTGCACTTGAAGTTTTCATCTGCTTTTAGAGAATTTGTGTAGTATAGAAGAAATGCACCCTTCTCAAAATAAGCTTTTACAAAATGAGATCAAAGCCCATAAAAATCTGAAAAAGCAAAGAAACAGTCTGCACTGTTGCCTCCGAATGGTTTTGCTGTTTCACCCGAAGTGCATTATAGGAAGGGACTGAACACTGCCCTCCTGTTCTCCATCCCTTGCAGCACAGAAACTCGAGGTCCGCGGCAGGCTGGGGTGCTTACTGATTTTGATGATCTGTGCTGTGGAAACTCCTCTTCTGGAGGGAAGTGTGGACGCTGCTCTGCAACCTCGAGGTGAGCTCGGCGAGAGGGTGACGGGCTGCTGCCTGGGAATCTGCCGGAACGGGGCTCACGTGGACCCGAAGACCTTGGACACCCTCACCTAGCACAGGGCCCTGCACAGATGTCCCTAAGCTGCTGACAGGAGCCAGTAGCTGTCAGTTCCAGGTTATCTTATGCATCAAGTCACACCCAGCTTTTGGTTTAAAAGTGAATGTTTCTGTTTAGAAAATTTCCCGATCCACCATGGCGCACAGTGGCGCTCCTCTGCGGGCAGTCTGATGCTGCCCCCCCCCCATGCCTTTTTGGTTTTGCTTTGCCTTTTTGAACTGGAATTTTATTCTGTTAGGTTTGTTTCCACTCTTGGAAACTGTGGGACAAGACTCTGGGGCACCGTGTACCCAGTGACCCCTGGATCCAAGCTCTGGCTCCTGGCCTGCGCCAGCCTGACCCGTCCAGTACAGCTCCCTGCTGCCTGTCCCACGGCTGGCTGAGCCCCAGAGTGGCCAGCTAGACTCTGCCTCCTTCTCCAACTGGAATCTCACTTCTGGACTGCCAGGCGTGAGCGCCAGCCTCACTCCCACCCATTAGCCCATCTGCAGGGACCCTGTCCACAGTTCCCCGTGGGGTTGGATCCGGGCTGCCACCAGGGACCCTACGGTGCGGGAGGCCAGGTCCCCTTCCAGAAACAGCCCAGCCAGGCTGGACCTGCTGCCAGGGCCAGCAACCTTATCTCAGATCCCCACCTCACATGCCAGGACCGAGGCTGGAGGGCTACCCGAGTTCCAGTAGCAAGACAGGCTGTCCTGCAACAGAGCAGTCAGGAACCTCATCAGATGTGTCCTGGGAGCGTGTGTGACGCTAACCAGCGTTCCCCGAGTGCCTTTCTCCGGGGGGAACGATGCCTGCTTGGGCATCACTGGCTGAGGGACGCTGTGCTCCCCCAGATGAGCGGCTGTCGAATTCCACATCAGTGGCTCTTCAGGAATGAAGGCAAATCAACAAAGATGGGGAAAGGCCAGGGGACCTCGAATCATCCTCTCTGGTGACAGCCACCACCCAGAGCTTCGCCTGGCTCTCAGCTTCTGCCCAGTGGCCTGCGTCAGATCAGACACCTGCGAGAGGGTGCTGAAAGCCTCAGCTCCGCAGGCTCCTACAGGAAGTCTCCTTCCTCCGGCCGTCTGCCATCCTGCCACCCGTGTTCCTTTGGTCACTGCTCTGCCTCTGTGGACTGACTATTCCTTCCCTCTTCCTTGTAGGCTCCAGCCAGCAGTTTCCACAGGTGGCCTTGTTCTGACGCCTCAGCCCTCAGTGCCTTCTCTCCAGAGGAGCACACAGCCGATGGGGAAATGAAAACTACTCAGGGAATCAAGTGGACACGAGCTCAAAGGTGTGCTGACTTCCAAGTCGGATTTGTGGGTGGCAGTGCCGCGGGTGTGGTTGTGTCTTACTGAAACAGTTGGTCTCAGGTGTAGCCGAGGAGACTGGGCCCTGGGCTGTCCATACTTGGGCTTTGCTCTGTGTGCATGACCTTGTCATGACCTTGGCGTGCCCAGCTCCTGCTCACTGCTGGCAGTCCCACGGGCTGGCCCTCTGTGCCCACTCTGGGGCCCTTTGGCCTCTCTCGCACTGTGGTTCCTCAGCGTTGAATCTTGATGTATAGTCATTTCTTCGCCCATCCGCACGGCTTTACAACCTACGACTCTACAGGCTGTTACAAAACTCCCTGCAGATCTCAAACTTCATTGTGTTTGTTGCCACCAAATCGCCCTCTGCAAAACCGTAGCGGGAGCCCTGTGTTACCCAAGGACACAGTCTCCACTCGCAAGTCAGTTTCTGCTGGAAAAGTTCCTCGTCCGTGAGGTTTTGTGACTCTCAGACTGCAGCCCAGCAGCCCGAGGTCTCTCTGCTCATGCGTGCCCTCTCCGGCCTTTTCCTGCCCCTCTGGGATTCCATGTGTGTGCTAGGTGAGGCAGGACTGGCTGCTCGGCGCATGCAGAGATCTGTTGGTGACCCTCAGCACCTCTCACTGCCCGGTTCCCAGGGCCTGCAGGCCCTGCCGCACTCTTCCCTTCTCCTCTCCTTCTTGTGTTTCTAGGAACACAGTGACCTCTTCAACACCACTACGGAACACTCTGGAACTTCTAAACAGTTCCAGAATGTAAAATCCTGGAGCGGTGACCTTGCAGGTGTCACTGACCTGCCGCTTGAGCCTGCATCATTCCATTAACCTGTCCCCATAGGCATGGCTTACAGTTTGCATTTTAGCCTGTAATCCCGGCACTCTGGAGTCTGAGGCAGAAGGACTGCAAGTCTGAGCCCACCACAGGGACCTTAGTGACTTACGAGGATCCTGTTTCAAAATAAAAATAAATAAAAAGGGATGGAGATACAGCTCAGTTTGAAGGCCCCGGGCTCAAATCCCAGAACTCAAAATAATAATAATAATAATAATAATAATAATGTAAATTAGCATGGCTTTTTTAGAAACTGAGTGATTACTGGTTATATCCTTCCATGTGATTTTGTATTTTGCTATCAAATAAGCATGTGCATAATAAGACAGAATGCAGGCTGGTGATGGAGGTTCCTCTTTACAGGAATATGCCTCGGTGCATCCGTGGCAGTAGGCGTGGATCGTGCTGGAGGTCTCTGTCTCAGGAGGCCCCCTGGAGGCCAGGCTCTCCAGGGCCTGGAGCCAGAAGCACATTCAGTGCCAGCGTCCCAAGAAGGAGGGCAGCCAACCCCAGGGCACCTGGTCCCCACTAGCCCCACTTCTGGGAGGCTCAGGGGCAGTGCTGTCGCCTGTGAATCAGCCCTGATGCGGTCTGAAGTCACTGTGTCACCAGGGAGGAGGAAACCGCACATCTGTGCAAGGCTTCACCTCAGTCCGGCCGAGAGAAGCAGCTGTGAGGGCTCAGCCAGGAGGCTCTGACCCCTGTGCTTCCGGGGCGTGGGGTTCAGCACTCCGGCGCTCCAGAGCCCCGGGCACCCAGGGTCCCGGCGGGCCTGGGGCAGATGCAGCCCTCACTTGTCGTGTGGGAAGGTAAGGGGTGCTTCAGGGATAGTGTGTGCGGGGGTGCCACAAGGGCCGTGCAAGCTCCCGGTGGAGGCCCGGAGGCCAGCTGGGTCCCCGCAGATCTGGGAGAGCCGCATTAGGGTTTGTGTCTCCATGTCCTTGTTGATCTCAGGCAGGACCCTTGGAGGGCTTCTAGATTATGGGCTGATAGCTGACTTGCTCTTCTGCTTGCAAGTGGCAGTCATGGCATGCGACACTCAGGGTTTATTCCCTTCCGGCTCCTCCTGCAATGCTCTCTGCTTCCTGCCACCGTGCTGTGAGCTGCCCGCACCCCAGCGCCCTGCCTGGGAGCTCGAAGACAATGCACTGACACCTCTGCGAACTGTGAGCCAAGATAAACCCCACCTTCCTTAAAGTGCAGGTGATGTTTGAGACCAGCCTGGGCTGCAGAGTGAGCCCAAGTCCAACCTAAACTGCACAGTAAGACCCTGTCTCAAAAAAAAAAAAAAGTGAGTGATGAGAAGGTGAATGAGGCAGATTTTGGTCCCAGAGAAGTGAAGCCATTGCTGTGACGTTGCCTGTTCATGTGGCCCCAAAGCCTTTGGAACTGGCTTGCAGGAGGAGTTTGGAGAGTGTTATGGATTAAAAACTGGTGGTCAACTTAACGCCAGTGGAATTAAATCAGCATGGTGCTGAGCGTAGATGTTCCACCTGAGGAAAGTTGCCAGCATAGATAGAGACGAGGAGAAGGAGAAGGAAGGCATTGCTGTGTGTGCTGGGGCATTGTGAGGTCTCCTGTGTGTTGCTGTTTGAGCCACTGGGTCTCCTGGAGAAGCTCGGGTCCTCACATTGAGCATTGCTTCCTGGCTCCGGAGAGGATGACATGTGCCGCTTGGTCTCCAGGATGAACTTGTCACACTGGCTTCCTGGCGTGTACTCAATTGTGCTTGTTGTCGGAGGAGTTTGGGGCCTCCATGTCGCTGAGGATGGCTGTGGTGCTTTTCAGGACAGCCCTGCTCTTTATTTTGAGCATGACTTCTTGGTTTTGGTATAGAAGACCTACCAGCACAGCTCCTTCACCCTGCTGGTATAGACTTTCTAGCTTCCACCGCTGACCTTTGGGCCTTCCCAGCACAGATCCATAAAAGAGACTGGCATGAGTCCTTCTTGTGGGCTCTAGTCCTCCTTTGGGACTCGTGGGAGGCATTGTCATGAGCTCTGGGTCTCCATCTGGACTCATGTGGGACACTGCTGTGGGATTCAGGCCCTTGGCTAAATATTCTATGCCTTTAGTGTTGTGGATAGATTTCTTGCATTTTCTTGTGCTAATTCTGTGTGACCATCATAAAAATAATATTATAAACTCCACGTCCTGATTCTAATTGTTCTGTGTACAACCGCTGCCTACAGCAGAGAGGTTCGGAGATGCCCGCTGCAGAAGCAGCCCTGACATGCTGTGGACTGAACCTGATGGGAGATTCTGCCAAGAGCTCAGAAGAGCAGATGCTGACAGCAACCCAGACGGTGAAGGCCAGGCCCAACGCCTTTCCTACGGGAGGAAGGGCTCCGCTGGCAGCCAGACTCCAGGCCATGTGTGCAGTGTTCTGGAGGAAAGTTTGTCGACAGTTTGCTCCTGTCCTGAGGCCTTGTGGGGGACTGAGAGCAGAAGAGAGGTCTCACATGTGAGTAGAGCAGGACATCTGTATTGATGACCACTTGCTTTTGGATATGTGACTTTGAGAAGGTCAGGTCACCTCTTGAGGAGAGGGATTAACCCCAACTGTATACTTGTGGGTGATAACGGGGAGGAAGACCCTTAGGCTTACAGCTCTGGAAGGTTCACTCTGCCTTGACCTCCCTCCAGGTTCCTTCTTATTCATGGGGGATGTGCCCAAGATGCCCCAGGGTACCTGCAAACACGAACAGGACTGAATTGTATTAGACTATATTTCTTCCTGGGGGCACACACCTACAAGAAAGCTTAGTTTATAAGGTCAGCACAGTAAGTGACTAACCATAATAACTAATAAGTAAAAAGAACAGTCATAACCATAGACTAATAAAATTGCCAGAGTCGCCACTTTTGCACTTAGGGGCCATCCTTAAGTAAAATCAGAATCATTTAAACATAAGCACTGCAGTATGCGATGTCTGACTGGTAACGGATGGTTATCAAGTAAGTCATGGGTGGGTACCATATACAGTGTGGATGCGCTGTATGGGGGGTAATTTGTGAACTGGCCGGGACAGAGTAAAAGTTCATCATGCAACTCAGAATGTGTGCAATGTAAAACTTGCCAGATGTTGAGTTCTGGACTTTCCCATTTTGTTGTTTTGGGCCTCAGCTGACCTCAGATAATGGAAACCCTGAGAAGGAGGGACTGCTGTAGCTTCTACCCATGCATCATTTGTGCTGGCAAAGGACTTGCACATTTGTCATCTTGTTTGATTCCTTCCACAGCCGTCAAATTAAATTTGGCAGATACCGTTGTCTGAATCTTTCTATGGGAAAGGAGATCTTTGAATCTCCGCTCCAAAATAGGACCTTTGTGTTACTCGTTCCATTTTCTTGGGTCCCTTTTCAGTTTAGTTAGGACTTTCTGTGGCACTTGAATCAACCTCCACATGTTGTCCAAAAGGCCTTGCTGTGGTTTGGATCTTTATTCTTCTTTTTGAGGAATAATAGAGATGAGTATCTTCTTTTTGAGGAATAATAGAGATGAGTATGATTATCTATCTTATATAATTATCTATCTATAATACATATATCTATATATAATCTTTTCCCTTTTTCCTTCTCCCTAAGATTTTAGATCTTATTTACTTTTTTAGTTTATTATACTAGGGCAACAATAGCATATTTACACATGCTAGTTTGATTTATTTCACTTATGAGGATGGTCTCTAGTTACGTCTATCTACTTACGAAAGCCTCAAAGCTTCTTTGTAGCAGAGTAGTACTCCATTATGTAAGAAGACCACATCTTTTTTATCCATTTCTCTGCTGATGCGCATTTGCATTATTTCCAAGATTTAGCTATTATGAGTTGTGCTGAAACATGAGTGCAGATCTACCTCTGTGATACGACGATTTTAACTCTTCTGGAAAATACCCACGAAGAGGAATAGCTGGGTTGAATGGAACCTCTAGTCCTAGTGTTTTGAGGAATCTCTACACTGACTTCCACAGAGGCTGCACCAGTCTACACTCCCACTAACAGTGGAGAAAGGTTCCTTTTTTCCCCCAGCCCCACCAGCATCTGTTACTGGTTGATTTCTTGATATTAGCCATTCTTTCTGGGGTGAGGAGGAATCTCAGTGTTGTTTTAATTTGTGTTTCTCAAATGACCAGTGATGTTGAATATTTTTTCATATATTTATTGGTCATTTTATTTCTTCATCTGAAATTGTGTATTCATCTCAGATGCCTATTTTTGGATTAGCTTTTTGAATTTGGGGGGAGCTAGATATTTTTCAATTCTTTGTATGTTCTAGATAGAAGCTTTTTGTCTGAGGAGTGGTTGGCTAAGGTTATTTCCCTCTCTGTGGCTTTTCTTTTCCCTCTGCTGGTGATTTCTTTTGATGTGCAAAAACTTTTTAATATGATGAGATCCCAGTTGTTGATGTTTTCAAGTACTTCCCATGCAGTTTGGTTTTTGTTCATGAGTTCTCTGCCTACACCTATGTCTTCAAGATTTCTACCTACTTTCTCTTCCAGTAGATTTAGTGCTCCTGATTTAATATTTAGATAGTTGATTCATTTTGACTTTAGTGCATGGCAATAGACATGGGTCTAGAATTTTAGTCTTTGGCATGTGGAAAGTCAGTTTTGCCAACTCATTTGTTAAAGAGACTATTTTTCTTCCAGTGAACATGTTAGGCCCTTTGTTAAAGATAAGGTGGCTGAGTGTGCTTTTAGTTGTGTCTGCATTTTCTGGTCCATTTCATTGATCCTCAGGTCTGGTTTTTTTGCCAGTACCATCCTGATTTTATCATAGTAGCTTTGTAGTATAATTTCAAGTCTGGGATTGTGGTGCCTCCTGCCTTGCCTTTGTTGCCCAGGATTGTCTTTGCTATTCTAGGTCTCTTCTGTATCCAAATGAATTTTGGGAATATTTTCTCTAGATCTTTGAGGTATGCTGATAGTAGTTTGATCAGGATTTCTTTAAATCTATATAACAGTTGTGGGCGTATGGCCATTTTTACAATGTTGGTTCTTCTTTTTTTTGTTGTCTTTTTTGTGGGTTTTTTTTTTTGTTGTTGTTGTTCTTATCCATAAGTAGGGGATATCTTTCCATTTTATGATGACCTTTTAATCTCTTTTTTCATAGTACTGTAATTTTCAATATATAGATCTTTTATATCCTTTGTTAGATTGATTCCTAAGTATTTCATTGTTTTGGATGCCACTATGAAAGGTATAGTTTCCCTAATTTCTGTCGGTGAGTTTGTTGTTTGTACATAGGAATGCTATTAATTTTTGAGTTGGCAACTTTGTATCTAGCTACACTGCTGAATTTGCTTATTAACCCTAATAGTCTTTTGGTGAAGTTTTTGGGGTCTTCCATGTAAAGCATCTTGTCACCTGCAAATAGTGATAATTTAACTTCTTCCTTTCTTATCCTTATTCCTTTTATTTCCCTCTCTTGTCTAATTGCTCTGCTTAATGTTTCCAGAGCTATATGGAATAGGAGTGGTGATAGTGGACATCCTTGTCTTGTTTCTAATTTTAGAGTGAAAGCTTTCAATTTTGTGCATTTAGTATGATGTTGGCGGCTGGTTTGTTGTGGATTATTTTTATCAGATTGAGGTAGAGACCATCTATTCTGATTTTCTCTGAGGTTTTTATCATGAATGAGTGTTGGATTTTATCAAAAGCTTTTTCTGCATCTGTTGAGATGGTCACATGATTGTTGTATTTGGCTCTGTTGATACAGTGTATAACATGTATTGACTTGCGTATGTTAAACCACCCCTGCATTCCTGGAATGAACCCCACTTGGTCATGATGTATAATCTTATTGATAATTTGCTGCATTCTATTTGCCAGCATTTTATTAAGAATCTTTGCATCAATGTTCATTAGTGAGTTTGGCCTATAGTTCTCCTTTTTGGTTGGATCTTTCTCTGGTTTTGTTATCAGAGTGATACTTGCTTCTAGGAATGAGTTAGAGAGAATTGCTTCTCTTTCAATTTCATTAAAGAGTTTGAGGAGTATTGACATTAAATCTTCTCTAAATTTCTTGTAGAACTCAGTCATGAATCCTTCAGGACCTGGACTTCGTAAGTTTTTAATTACATTTTCATTTTCATTAACTGATATTGGGTTATTTAAAATTTTTATATCTTCTTGACTCAGCTTTGGTAATTCAGATGTTTCTAGGGATTTGTCCATTTCTTTTGTGTTTTCCAGCCTATGTGAGTAAAGATAATCAAGGTAGATACTGATGATCTTCTAAATTTCAACAGGATCTGTAATGATTTTTACCCTTTTCATTCCTCATTGCATGAATTTGAGTTTTTTCTTTCCTTTTCTTGATAATATTGGTTAGGGGGTTATTTTGTTTATTCTTTCAAAGAACTCACTCTTTGATTCATTAATTTTTGGTCTTGTTTTCTTAATCTCAGTTGTGTTGATTTCTGCTCTGATCTTTATAATTTCCTCCCTCCTATGAGCTTTGGGCTTGACTTGCTCTTCTTTTTGTAAAAGCTTGAGGTGCAGCATTAGGTTTGTGCTCATTCTGTTTTGCTGATGTGAGAATTCGCTGCTATAAATTTCCCTCTTAGGACTGCTTTCATTGTGTCCCATAGTTTCTGCTATGTTATATTTGCATTTTCATTTGGTTTAGATATTGTTTAATTTCTTCTTTAATTTCTTCTGTGACCCGTTAGTTGTTTAGGAGGGTGTTATTTGATTTCCATGCGTTCATGAAGATTTTACAGCTTCTTAACATCTCCAGTGGCTCATGTGTTGATGGTTTGGATCACTAAGAAGCAGTGTTCATAGCAGGGCCCTTTGGGAGAAGTTCAGATCATGAGCACTCTGGCTTCATGAATGGATTTATCAATCCATGGGTTCCTATTTTACTGGGTTTTTGGGAGGTGGTAGAAACCTTAGAAGGTGAGGCCCCATTGAAGGAAGCAGGTCAAGGGAGTCCCGCATATTTCTGATATATTTTGCCATCAGCCCTTCTTCTGTCTCTCTTTTTGTATCTTGGCTGCCATGAGGTAAGCAGCACATGCTTCCGCCATGATGTGCTGTTTCCCTAGAGTTCTAAGAGCTACCAGGCCAAGTGGCCGTGGAACAGCAGCCCTAGTAAGCCTTTTCTCCTCTCAGCTGATTTTCTTAAGTGTTTTGTTACAGAGATGCAGAATGATGCGAAGCCCAGCAGTTTCCTCTCTGTTACCTTGCGGGGTAGACAGTGAACTGAAATTAAGCATTCCAGATAATATGCTTGAACTATTCTTCCCAGTGGGTAGGGCAGTGTCAGGGACCTGGCCTAGATCCCCAATCTCCCAAACAAGTGCACAGCGAAGGCTCAAATAAATGAGACAAATGGTATGATTTTAGGGCTCCAGGAGGCTCAAAACCCTCTGAAGAGTTTGAGATTCTGGAGTCTAAGGTAAGGAATGTCTCAGGGCAGCCTGTATTTATTTAGTTTTCAAACAAGAAAGGGGTTAGAGTGGAAGACGCAGAAAACTGAACAGACCTTGGGAGTGGTTCAAGACTTTCCCAAGTGATAGGTTATGTTTACTTTAGGAGAACTCTTATGTTAATTTAGGAGAAGTGTCTGAGGAGAAGATCTCCATGTTGCATTTCACTACAGGAGTGAGATACCTACAGCTGCACTATGTAGTTAATTGGAGTTGGGGCCAGGTGTCCTCAGCTGCGACTCTATCTTTGAGGCATCTGTTTGTTCTCAGGTTGGCCATGTCCTGGCCGTGCTGCAGCCCTGCATGTGTGTTCAATTTCGGTTTCAATGGCTCCCAACAGGATGGGTTGGCTCAGGTGGTGTCAGTCCCTCGGGCTAGATCATAACAGGGAAGACCAACTTGTCACTGGCACAAGACTCAACAGTAAAGAGTAAAGTTGGCTGTGACGGAGACAGTCTGCCAAGAGTTGGATTTGGAGAACCATCTTGCAAGAGCTTACAGAGAATCGAAGGCAGCAAAGCCTGTGGGAGGTTTTAGTGGCTAAATAGCACAGCAAAGGGCTTAGAGAGAAAGAGGCCAAGGAATCAGAGGATGAGATAAAAAAGAAGTAGGGGACATATTTAGGAAGATCACCGAGCTGAGACAGGGCGGGCCTTTGAGATGCTCCGGAGTGCACAGCATGGCTGAGCTGAGCCCATTTGGAGAACCAGCCACAGAACCACACTGCTTAGTGGAAAATTCCAAATTGGATAATTATTTACATAATGCTTACTTTGGCCTAAACATTGGCGGTTCAGCCCTTAAAGTGCTTACATTACATGCAGAAATATAAACTGTGTACATCTTGCTAAATCACAAGCTAGGCTAAGTTAAGCACCAGATGAGCAGTGTAAGCGACATGCTCCGGTTATTAGAGAGATAAAAGCTTGGAGCTTTTAACTCCAAACTACAGGGTTTTGCAAAGTACTTCATGGTTTGTGAAGATTTACCTGGAGACAGAATAGAAAACAGATCAAAGATTTAAGAAGCAGGGACGCAGGAGCCAGAGCCAACGGGGACAGTCCGGGAATGAGGAACATAGGTTTGGTCTGAGTGTTGGTTCTGGATGGAATTTGAGTTCACTCAATAAAATATGTCATTAGATTTTTCTTTAAGAAATTACACAAATACATGTATAAAATACATTTAGTTTATTAAGTTGCCAACTGAATATCTTTTGAGTTGACCTGTTTATACTGTATGCTGCTCTAGCTTTGTCCACAGGAGCTAGAAATTAGTAGGTAGGGGCTAAATAAGAAAGAGTCATTATATTTGGAGGAGATGGTATTGCAACATATTTGTGCCTATATGAACATTGGAGTCAGCCAAACCTGTTTTCCGGTGTGTAATCTTGGATCTATGACTTAAAGGTTTTCTGACCCTGAGTTTGTTCATCCATAACATGGTAAA
>PVJX010024407.1:0-28162 GCA_004027295.1 Dolichotis patagonum
TGCGGGAAAGGGGTAAGGAGGGGACACGCAGCCTGAGAATGGTTTGGGAGGGGATGAGGAAATCAAACTGGGACAAAGCAAGTAGTCCAGTCTGGGACCTGGATCCTCAGAGCGGTAGAAAGGAGGAATGAGGGAATTTGGGCCGGTGCCTTAAGACCAAAAGAACCAGGAAAATGGATACAAAAACACGACAACGTGACTGTTCCCAGCCACAACATTCGCGTAAATCTCTCACCCTGTCATTCTTGTCACCTTATAACCATTTTAAGCTACTTTAAAAAAAAAACTGACCCAGCACTGTGCTAAGCACTTTGTATACATTGATTTTATTAACTCCCCGTACAATCCTGTGACATGGGTATTGCACGGAGGACAACTAAGGTTTGGAAGTTACCAAACTTGCCTGAATTGTCTGCTTCATAACAAACGGGGCCCTGGGCTCACAGCTGAGCTCCATGATGGCTCATCTTTGGCTTCCTCAGGAACCTATGAGTCTACCCAACCTCTAAACTGCATTCCAGCACTGGCAAGCCTCACCCTCCCAAGTACCCAGCTGATTCTAAGTCTGATGCCTGGAACACAGACTTCATCCAGCCTCTCTCGCGCCGATTATGAGACACTTCACACATTCATCACAGCCCATCTTCCAATGCACACAAAATCCTTTCAATCATCCCAGGAGTCTCCTGCCCCAGTGATTTCCTAGGAGCCTCACTTCACTCTTCTACCTCATCTGAGGCCGCTTTAACACAAACCTGATTCTATAGATACCAGAGCACTCTCCTGGTGTCTCCCCACCTCTACCAGCTTAGGGAGAGATGTGCACAGCACAAACTCCTACCCTATCCTTCCTCTTAGAGCCCAGTAACTGGTATCCTATGTCTCCGAAACCCAAAGCAACCCCTTTACACATGAGACAGACATCCAGAGTCATTAGAAAACTAGCTCTGCAACACCCAAATAACACCACTTTTTCTCAAGTCCCATGCCAAAACTTTTGCATCCCCCTCCACCTGTCTACCTGTGCCTGCCTCCAGCCTCTGAGCCTCTGCCTCTTCCAAGTGCTTAAGGCACCTTCCCAAACTTCAGCCAAGAACTGGAACACCCACCAGCTCCTTAGTACCTCCCCAGGACCAGGGGCTCCAACTCCCTCACATCACTGAAGGCTTCTGAGCAACCCCCTCTCCAACAGTCAGGTCCAGCACTCTAGGATGGTAAAGGATCTTATGTTAGTAACTCAACTCCGTCCCTGTAGAGCTGAGTTTGCAGCCCATTTTCTCCGCAAACAGCAGAGCTCGCACTGGAACAATCACACAATTGCAGGATCTCTTCTCTCCATTAACGCTCCTTCTGACTAACACAAAGTCCATGGAAAACCCCTAATGACCGTCCCTCAATTCTCTCCCCGATGGGCACTCACCACTCGGAACACAAGCAGAAGCCAGATTTCCTCGCGTCTGGGATTACAGTAGCTACTCCAGCCTCCTCCAGGCCCGCCTACCGTCCGAGACGCCACGCCCCCAAAGTTTATTGGTTTAGAGGCGCCGACCCATGCCCCGCGCCGCGTGCAGCCGCTCAGCCCCCGCAAAGGTTTCATTGGCACCTCCGGTCGCCATCATCTTCCCATTGGTCTGCAAGACCACCGGTAGTGATAGATCCACGTGAGGGAGGGACCGCCCTGTGGCGTTGATTGGAAGTCTGACAGGAAGCCACGCCCGCACACAACTCTGACATTCTTATTGGTTTCTAGGAACAACCCCAACCAGGCTAGATCAGTGACGCAACTACCACTCCGGCCACCCCAAGCTTTCTCATAGGCTGAGAGATCTCAGAGATGTAGAGGACACGTGCCGGCGGTCTCACGCGGCAACTTGTTTACCCAGAAGCTGGGGATTTTCCTTGACGACATTTACCCAGGACTGCAGAGTCTGCGCAGGCGCATTGAGTTTGACCTGTACGCAAGCGCAGAAGTGAGATGCGACGGCGTAGGTGGGGATACTATGCACACAAGTGAGCGTGAAGAGCCTCTGGCCACGGAGCTGTGGCCCACGACCCCTGCCCTACATCTGTGATGCTCTTGGGCCAAAGTAGCAATTTTCAGGGCTTAACTCCTGATTATGATGACGCTTCAGCTGCCTCCGGAGTGTTTTACCATCCTTCAACTTGGAAGAGGTTGGCTCACTACCCATCTTCCCACAAATGACAGAGATCTAGAGGTTAAGGTATCTGTCTGTCCGAATTATCACACTAGTCAATAATGGGGCTAAAATCTGATCCCGGATCCCTGACACCCTACTGAAGATGTGTCCTAGGTCCTATGGAAAGAACACCCAAGTTTACAGGGCTTCAGAAGGTGAAGCACAAAAGCGTAGTATACAGTAAGCCCTCAAAATAGGTAGAAGTCACAGTGCACTGTGTGTCTAATTACAAGAATTACCTGTGCCCCTTGGGACTGCTGAATAAGGATCTCCAGGGAAGAAGCTGAAAATCTATTTAAAGAGCATCTCTGGCAGTTTAGGAACCAGCAGGTTCCGGAAACACTAGCTTTCCAGTACTACTGAATCTTCATTGCTGCAGCGCTGAGGGGCTGAGTCTAGCGTCCAACCAACACCCTCCATTCATCTAAGTGCCTGGGGACCAAGAAGCTGGAGGAGACAGGCGTTCAGGGTAGGATTTGAAGTCACAAGTCACAAAACAGAGTTTAAGGGTAGCTTGCCACCCAGTCAGCCCACACTCAGCTGGGTTTTCCCCAAGTGGACTCATTCAATAAACAGTAAGCCCTTTAGACGCTGGCACTGTGCTAGGCACAGAGAAAGATGCTCCATGTAAGTGATCACCACCTTCAGGCCCAGGAGAAATGATCACAGGAGCAACTGCAGCATCTTGGAGCTCAGTCCTGGAGGAGAGAAAGGAGTTTGACAGCAGGTGCATGCCCCAACCAAGAGTGTAAGGAAGGACTGGGTGGCCCACACTGCAGGGTTCACCAGGCTCTGGCATGGGGTAATGACACTTCCCATTTTCCAAGTCGTGCCTCCAGTGGCCACTTTAGGAATCACACTGTGCACTGCCCAAGGTCAGGGCCTCCTGCAAAGCCCAAACCCTTTGCAATGTTTTCAACTTCCCTGTTAAACTTGCAGGTCCAACAACCTTCCCATTAATAAGAAAAATCTTAGACACCAGCTAGTTACTCATTACACATTTATTGTACATTTTCACAATCTGGATGCGCCACAGAGTTGGGGGCAGGGGGGTGAGGGAAGAGGGAAGGCAGGGGACACTGGGATAATATGGGGGGTCTAGAACACAGTACCCCCACCCCCAGCATCTCTCCTACCCTTTCACACACCACAATTTAGATCTCCCTGCTCCCCCTCCACACAGAACACGTGGAGTGTGGGAGGAAGAGACTGGGGGCCCCCTCCAGTGGCAAGTTAAGGGACTGCATACTGAACCCCTAAAATTGTGCCATTTAAAGACATTAGACCTTTGCTCTATCACTTCACCTAATGAGGGGATAGCACTCACTCTCTCTCTCTGGGCCCAGCGGCTGTGGAGAGGGGCGAGAATCCCCATCATCCAGCAAGTCCCATACACACATTGGCAGTGACTAGTAACCCCACCCTGAATACAGGGGGGCAGTCAGAGAGGCTGGGCAGTGATAGGGGCAACATCCCCCAAATTGGGGAGGAAGGTTTTCAGTTCAACCTCCAACCTCCTGGAGGGGTGAGGCCAGAGAGTTCAGGCAGGAACTGGGGGGATTCTCTGCCATGCCCCACTCCTCCCCAAGGCAGTGATGACCCCCCTGCACACACATACTGGCAGCCACCCCTCCCCAAAGAAATCAGATTGTAGCCAACTTCCAACTCTCCTTGTGGGGGGAGGAGGTGGATCAGGCAGATGGGAGGGAGACCCCATGGGAATGTCAACTGAGTGCCCCACATGAAAACTGGGCAGCAGGAATGTAGGGAGAGACCCCGAGCGGCAGAATTATTGGTCCATCACAGCACACTAAACTCCAAAACACTTACACACCAGCTGAGGGGAGGGAGAGGCGGCGGGCACAAGAGGTTTAGAAAACGGGGGTGGGAAAAGCAAATGACTCAGGGCTCAAAGGGGGCAATTCTGGGGACCAGAACACTCTGGTTCCTCAAAAGCCCAGGCTCCTTTCCACCTGCAAGTAATGTCGTGCAAATGAAAGTGTGATATGAGGACCAATAGGGACTAACTCCTCAGTAAAAAAGAAACACAGCTTGAAAGAAAAGTGACAGAACTAAAACATTAAAACAAGGATGTCAGTACGCAAATGTATGCTAATCAACATGCTGGAAGCTCCCAGACCTTGGGAATCTTAGGACCAAGTAGGGCCAGTCTCAGAGCCTCCCAGGGGATGCAAAAATGCACCTAAGGAGGCCTGGACAGGTGCTTTTTGTTTTGGGGGATTGCGTGGAGGGGAGGCTTGGGGCATCAGTTAAAGAAAGGAGAAGAGGAAAGGGACTATTGCATAGCAGATGCAAATGAAGGGACTTGGGGCTGGTAGGGAAAAGAAGAGAAAGGGAAAGAGGGAGGGGCAGGAGATGACAGGAACCTCTGGAAGGGGTGTTAAGGACAACCGGAAAAATCTTCTAGTAATAAAACTACAAACAGACCAAATATATATAATATTATATATGTATAAATAACAGCTGGCTATTTACAGGGAGGGGCACACACACGGACACACATACACACACGGGTCCAGGGAAGGGGGCTGAAAGATATGGCTGAAAGGTGGAGGAACGGCTGGGGTGGGGGAGGGGCCCTTCTCTAGGCAGGGCGGACTCCTCAGGGACTTAAGTGCTGAAGTAAACTGTGGAGAGAGGGTAAGAGAAAGAGAGAGGGAGGGGAAAGGGGGGAGACAGAGAAAGAAAGCAGTGTGTCAGGCCTCGCCCTATTCCAATCCGCCCCATTCCCAGCTGGCTCATGTCCTTCCCTTCTCCTGGCCTCAGTTTCTTCACTTGTAAAAGGGGCTTGACAGGTGGGTTCTGAGGTCCCTTCAATTCCATGCATGGCATCAGGGCTACACCCCCCCAGTTCTCAAGGCCTCTAGGACCACAAGTGCCAGCTTCCTGGTCGTATCTCACGCCCCTAGGCCTTTACTGTCTTCGTCTACCCGATTGCAGGATTCCCAGACTGGGATCTTCTGCCCAAAGGGTCATCAATGCAATACTGGTGCCTGCTAACTTTCCTGTTTCCAAAACCTTTAAAGATGAATCAGGGCTGCCATTAGCAGCAATATTTATCCTTTGTTGAAAAGTAAAAACTAAGCTAATGACCTTCAAAACCCAGAATTCACAGGGGAAACCTGTCCAGAGAAAGGGCCCTGGCCACTCCTGCCCCAACTCACCGATGATGATGATGAGGATGATGGCGCAAATCACTCCCAAGATTATCATCATCTGGGGGTGAGAAGGAGGGTCAGTCAGACAAACCATTACACCCTCACTAGCCCATCAGTACTCCTCCCTGCCCCTACCCTTACCTTGAGGTTTTTCCACCAATATTTGCGCTTGAGCTTGGCTGCACTTGTTTCAAACTGGGAGGCCCCCGCCTGGAGTGCGTCGGCACGGTCATCCAGCTCTGAGAGCTTCTGGTCCCGCTCCAGGACCTTATCCACATTCACCCTCATAATGTCCACCACCTGAGGGAGGGGCCACGAGGCAGGGTGTGCGCCAAGGCCCACCTCAACTGAGGTATTTCTCCAGCATGTGCCCATTGTGCCACACATGGAACATACACCCCGAGGCTGCCAGGCTAACATGCCAAGGACATACACAGAACATGCCTAGAACACCTGGGAACATGCAAGGAGCACACATCATGGGTACGCTGGGGGCCAGGCATCTCAGATATGTCAGCAGTGCGCTCCAGCCTCAGGCAGCCTCTCCACCACCAGAGCACACCTGCCCAGGCTGGCACACGGCTGATTTAACATCCCAGAGCCCTTCCAAGTTCGTGCTTACAAGGCGACAGGAATGGGGCTTGGCATGCCTTGCACCCCAAACCCACAGGCATGAACTGTCATCACACTCCACCAGATCGGCCCCCAACCTATCCGCCAGCCCCAAGGTCCTCCCCCCACACTCACCTCATCCACCTGGGCCTGGGTCTGCTGCAGTCTCCTGTTACTGGTGAGGTTTGGCGGGGGAGCAGGGGGGCCGCCCTCCCCAGCCGGGGCGGCAGGGGGGGCGGTGGCAGCGGTAGCAGACCTGAGAAGCAGGACCCGATTAACACCCTGGGCCCGGAGCCTCCGGCCTGGCCGCCAGGGCTCCGCCCATCCACCTGTCCCTCCTTCCTCGGTCCAGTCCTTTTCGGGAAGGCGACCCGAGGGGAGCCCCGGTCACAGATGGGCTGCATGACCTTGAGCGAAGTCCCCCTCCCCCTCCGGGCCTCAGTTTCCCCGCCTGCCAAACGAGGGCGACCTCACAGACGTTTCCGGGGTCCACCCGCAAAGACTGGCGGCCGCGGCGGCAGAGGCGGGGCGGGCGGACACCGGGTCCGCTCCGCTCCCTCGCGCGCCCCTCGTCGCCGCTGGCTGGCGCGGGACGCGGGGCTCCCCGGCCGGGCGCGCACAGTCCCGGGCACCAGCCTGGAACCTGGTGCGGGGGGACGCGAGGGGCACCGGAGGGACCCGGGCCCTCCCTGCAGCCCGTTCCCAAGGGCGGCGGCCGGCGCGGGCCAGCGCTGGGGGCGACAGGCGGCCGACTCACATGGCGGAGGCAGCAGGCGCAGGACTTGGCAGCGGCAGTGATGGCGGCGGCGGCGGCGGCTGTTCGCGCTGGCTCCGACTGGCGCTGGCTCCCCGGGACTGGAAGATGGCGGCCGCGCGTCACCTGCATCCGGGCTCTGCGGGCGGGGGCGGGGCGCGGCGGGCGACGCTGCTGGAGCGGGGCGGGGCGGGGCCGCCGGCGGACAGCTCGGTCTCAGCGCCGGCCCTCACCAGGGAGACCCACCCCCGGGGCTGCTGCTGCGCCCCGTCACACCCGCCGGCGCTGCGCCCCGCAGCCGGTCACAGCCACCTCAGGCTTTCTGTCACCTCCTTACGCCACACCGCAGCTACTCCCACCTCACCCCAAACCACATCCCACCTCATCTGTGAAACCAACTAACTCCACAACCAGCCCAAAGGCTCGCCCAGATCCGGGGTCCCCACACCTGGTGACCCTCCTTCAGCACCTGGAATGGACTGGGGATGGCGAACCGGAAGGGGCCAGTGCCGGTGCTCCAGCCATGTAGACAGCCCAGCCGGGGACCCTGCTCCCGGGTGGAGTGGAGTGGGGGAGGTTGGCCTCAGCCCCTCACCCTGCAAGGTGACGCTCCAAGGGAAGCTCAGGCATGAATGAGCAATACACCCCTGGTCCCTGGCTCCAGCCAGGTCCCAAGAGAGGCTGCCAGCTGTGAAAGTCGCTGTCAGGTCAGACCTGAGGGTTCTCGGTAGGCAGCTGAACAGGCCCTCTGTGGGCGAACCGAAGGCCCCAGGAGGAGGGCACAGGCTGTCATCGGAGCTGTTCGCGTGAGAACCTAGAGCTACCCCGGATGGCCCAGCTGTCCTGGCACAAAACGGGGCTCGGTCTTTCGTCGCAGGTGCAGGACCTGGACCAAAAGAGGACAGTAGACAAGGGCAGCACCTGCAGTACCAGGGTAATAGGTGCCATTTTACATGTGGATTAGCTTCATAGGTGTGACTTAGTTTCCATTATCTCCTAAATTTAGTACATATTAGGTAGTAAATATGTATTTGTCAAATGGGGTGATCTAGCCAAGTTTGGTGATGCATTCCTGTGACCCCAGCACAGGGGAGGCTGAGGTAGGAGGATTACCATGAGTCCGAAACCAGCCTGAGCTACATAGTGAGACCCTGTTTCAACAAAACCAAAATAATAATAATAATAAATGGCATGACCTGGATGACACAGTACAGTAGTAGACGGTCCTGGGTCTGGTCCATCTCTCACTATTTTCCATTAGACGCTTTAAATGGATCCAGCAGCTGAGCACACTCCCACCCAGCTTCTCCGACAAAACAGGACCAGTGACCTATCTGGTGGGGAACACGGGTGACGGAGGCATGGAGGAGTGCTCACTGCATCCCTGGAAGTGCGCAGAACACTGAATCTCTGACACAAACTGGAGCTGGCTTCTTCCCTTTACGATCTAGGCCTCCCAGGGCCCCGAAGTGTGAAAGCCTCCTCCACTGCAGTGCCCCACCCACTCTGGGCAGAAGCCCAGGGACTGGCTCTGTCACCAGAGGTGTCATTTCCCAGCTGTCTGGGGGAGGTGAGTGAACAGGGAGTGTGAGCTGGGTGTGGGGATTCAGCCCAACCAACGGATGAAGTGCTCTCAGCTGCCTTCCCCCAGAAACAGCCCGTCTCCAGCCCTCTGTGCTGACACAGGCTGTCTGAGCCGGCTCTGCCTCTGTGAAAGGGAAGAGCAGCTTCCATGGGGGGCTCAGCTGTGAGGAGCTGCCTCTTGTTTTTGGGCCCTGAGATCACTCTACTTTCTAGTCAAAGAACAGAGATGCCAGATTCAGACTTTAAAGTTCAGAAGGCTCAGTGGGTACAAAATAGGGAGAGTAGAAGGAGGCAGCACAAACAGGCAGAGTCCCCCGCCTACATCAATCCCTGTCACTAGCTGGACAGGGAAAGCCAGGCAAGACACCATGATTCTGCTTTAGGTCTGATGCCCACATTTCCTGATCAAGTCCACAGAATGTGGGAAAGACGGAGGCTCAGATGCATGTGGAGAGGCCAGGCCATGGGGTGTGGCTTTGGAAAGCCGGCAGGTTGCTCTTGCCAGTGAATCCTGGGGATAGCAACAGCACAGTAGAAACAGGGCACGAAGGAGCCGTGGAGGTGGGGACCCAGGAGGATGCTGCTTCCAGAGGCCTCTAGGCAAGCAGCCCCTCAGGCCCCACCTAGCTGCAGTGCTGAGAAACTCCAAATTTAGATCCACAGTGGAGGCAGGAGAAGGGCAAGGTGTGATGACAGCGAGTTCACCTGGAAATGAGTAAAAGAATGTTTTCTGAAAGCAGGTAAAACAGGGACCCAAAATACAGGGGGAGCCGAAGTGTAGAAAAGTAGTGTACTGGCATCACTGCAACAGTGGCTTTCCCATGTTACTGCTGGGGGGGGGGGGCTTTGACCTCTCCAGCAGCAAGGTTCATTCCCAACAAACAGCTCCTGGGATTCGAGGCCTGTAACTAGAGAAGTTTGCTTTGTTATCCCCTCTCCAGACAACTGCTGGTCTAAAAGTTAGGACAGAAGGAGGCTGGGTCATTTCCCCAGTGACTCATGGACTTGCTCCATCCTCCTGAGTCAAACCTGACTGAACTAGTAATTAACTTCAGGGACCTTGTGTGTCCCCCACTGCAGCTTATAAAGATCTTCTAATTACTAGGCGCCGTCAAAGCATACCTGAGATGGGGGTAGGACGTGAACTGTATTGCCAGTGAAGTCACATATTCAAATCTTGTGACTTCTGAGGAGCCCTGTGGTTGGGAAGGCTTCCTCCACTGCCAGTCAAGCTTGGGGCTCCACAGCAAAAGGGAACGTCACGGACCTCAGGAGAGCCAAATGCTTATCCAGACTGCCTGGCATACTCGATTCTTTTTCTTTTCTTTTCATTTCTTTCTTTCTGTGTGTAGGAGGGTCTCATTTTTGGAGGCTTTCCTCTAATATTTGCTAGTTCTTGGCTCTCTGTTTATATTTACTGAGGAGCCACCAAGAGGCCCAAGGGAAGGAAAGGGTGTGTGTGTGTGTGTGTGTGTGTGTGTGTGTGTGTGTGTGGAGGGCGCAGGGGCACTTACTGTCTTGTGGTTTTGGAGGTGGGGTTGAGTAGGGTCTTGCTATATAGTGCAGGCTGGCCTTGAACTCACTTATGTAACCCAGGCTGACCCCAACCTCAACCTCCAGAGTGCTGGGATTACAGGTGTGCACCACTATGCTGGGCTTGTCTTAGGAGTATTTTAAAAGAGAACAACCAAAAAAGATCTTTATAAAAACCTAGGAGTATAGCTCAGTGGTACAGCATTTGACTAACCCAGAAGCCCTGGGTTTGACATAAAAGAAATTTTAAATGTTTAAAACAAGCTCTAAAACACATAGAAGAGAACGCAGCAGGAAGACAGGCTCCCAGTCACCTGTCCCGGAGACATGCACTTGGGCAGGACCTGCGTGCTCAGTGTTCCGGAAGGGCAGTCCTGCTTGGGCTGGTGAAAATTTGATCACTTGCTGTGAATTTGAACAGGGAGTCAGCTCTTCACTACAGTAGAGCAGGCCTAATGTGGGCTGTGATGTGCCTTTCCTAGAGCCCTAGTATCTGCAGGAGATTGAGGCTCATCAGTCTTTTGGGATAGAAAGCCTGGGGGGTCTTCTGGTCCCAAACTCTCACTTTCCAATCACTCTCATTAGAGTCATATGGCTTAGAACAAACACACTTGTCTAATGGGAGGAGGAAATCCCCTTCCAAACAGTATGGCTACAGGGCTGGAGATATAGCTCAGCAGCACAGTGCCTATATACATCTCAAGAATTCATGCCTTTATTTCTCTCCATATTGTGTGCTATACCCAGAGTCTAGTACATAGTACATGCTCAATAAACACATGTTAGACTGAGTCATCTGATTTTGCCCTGGCAACCAGGAAACTTGGGATTCTAACCCTAGTTGTCCCACCCTGAATGGTATCGTGGAGCTTTCTCCTTGGGCTTCATTTTTCTGATTTGTTAAACCACAGCTTTTTCATTCTACAATGTCAGGCAATGTGCTAGCTTCAGAAGCTACAAAATACACAGGAAAAGAGATCCTTAAAACACAGTCCATCCTTGCTGCGATGAACTTAATGACCAAGACACTTGTCAAGCAGATTCAAACAGATTTAAACCAAAAGGAAGAATCCGACGGCTCGAATAACTGGCACAGAACTAGACAGAGCAGCTGCAAGTGCTGAGAGAGTATTCTGCAGTGCTCCTCGCCTCCGCCTCGACTTCATTTCTAGAAGTTCAGCATATGCAGCTGCATGCTGACACCTGATAAAATGTTACAGTTTGTATATTTTTTAACGTTTATGTTCAAAATGGGAAAAATTCAAAACAGCGTATAAACCAGGCACAAAGGCCAGACTCAAGATCCCAATTAACCGTGAGGCTGAGGGAGAACCAGCCTGGGCAAATTAACAAGGTGCCAGCACTGGACTGGGAGCATAGTTCAAAAAGGTGTCTCTCTCCTCTCTCCTTGTATCCCAGCCGCTCCCCCTGCTTCCTTACAACAACCAGATCTCCCGGTTCCCTGTGCCCCTTCCAGAGCTATTCTTTGCATATATAAACCATCGTGTTTATAATTTTCCACTTTGATTTTTTCAGTACTAGGGATTGAATTCAGGGAGCCATGAATGCCTGGTCCTTTTGTATTTTGTTTTGGAAGAAATCTTGCTAAATTGCCCAAGCTGGCCTCACACTTGTAGTCCTCCTGCGTCAGCCTGCAGCATAGCTGGGATTACTGGCATGTACGGCCCCACCTTGCTAATTTCCCACTGTTTTCCACTGATGGAAGCACACTATATGCATTGTTCTGCCCTTTGCTTTTATTACTTAATGTATTTTGGAGAGTATTTCATGACAGTGCACAGAACCCACTTTTTGCTGCTTACCTAGTATTGCATCCAGTATATGGTTATAATTTACTTTATTTTTGTCTTTTTGAGACAAGGTCTCTGTACAGTTCAGGATGGCCTTGAGCTCACTTTTTAGCCCAGGCTGGTCTTGAACTCGAACAATCCTCCTGCCTCAGGCTCCCAAGTGCTGGGATTATAGGCATGAGCCACTATGTCTGGCTGCTATATTATAATTTAACCAATTCTCTGTCTATAGTCATTTAGGTAGTTTCTGACCGTCTCCCAAAACAGGCGAACCTGCAAAGAATACACTTTCCCACTTTACCTATATGCAAATACATAGGATTAATTCCTACATATGAAAACTCTATGTCCAAGGGTATAGGTGTTTGTTGTTTTGGTTAATTGTGATTTTGATGGATGTGTAAACAGTTTTGTTCTCAGTACTGCAGACTGAACGCAGGGCTTTTGCGCTGAGCTACATCCCCCTACTTTTATTTTTATTTATTCATTTGTTATTTTAAAATAGGGCCTTGATAAGTCACTAAGTTACCAAGCCTGAGCTCATATTTGAAGTCCTCCTGCCTCAGCCTCCCAGAATATGCCACCATGCCCAGCTTTGGCACTAGACTTTACTCCATTAATAAACAGGTTATGTCTCTTCACCCACCTCTTCTCACATACTATAGAACTTTTGGCTCATCATAAATATGCTAAGTTCAAAAAAATTGCATTTCTCCTATGGGGAATGAGGTTAGGCATCCCTTCATGTTTCATAGCTCTTTATTTCCTTATCTGTGAATTATCTGTAGACATTTTTGTGTTTTCATTGAATTGTTGGTATTTTATTACAGACTTCTGGGAGTTTATTTTTGTCTTTTTGAGACAGTTTCACTATGTAGCTCAGGTTGGCCTTGAACTCACATTTTTGTTGTTGTTTTATTTTGTTTTTTGTAACAGGGATCAAACGCACAACCTTGTGCCTGCCAGGCAGGCACTTACGCCGCTAAGCTAAATCCCCTTGAACTTGCAGCAGTGTTCCTGCCTCAGTCTTCCAAGTGCTGTGATTACAGACATATGCCACTAAGCCCAGTTTCTATTTCTGTTTTTAATTGACACATACATGCTTATGGGGTCTGGCTTGACATTTTAAAGCAAGTACACAATGAATAATAAACAGATCAGGTTAACTGGCATATCTGTCATGTCAAATATTTACTATTTGTGTTGAAAATCCTCTCTAATAGCTGTTTTGAAATAGTCAATGCATTGTTATCAACCATATTTACCCTGGTGTGCTAGGGAGCATCAGAAACTACCTTTACACCCCACTGCGCCCCTTTACTCATCTACCTGCTCTCCATCCCCAAGTCCGTAATCTGCTTCCTTCTGTAGCCGAGTGCCCTGTGCACAGGTAGTTCACCTGTGCTCCACACAGAGCTCATGGTCCGCTCTGCCTTTTGGCCCTTGTGACTAGTCTTGCGATTGACACGGGTATATGAATAGGTGTTGTTTCGGTTCTTTGGGGTATACACCCAGAAGGGTCTGGCTTACTCTTAAGTGACAGCCTTATCATCCACTAGATTCTCTGTATTTCCTACTTCCCAGTGTTTCCCATTGGCCCGTATAATCATGCAGCTACATTTCTCTCTCTGGAAGGCCTGGTTTATCAAGGTTTACGCCTGAACCAGCAGTGTGGTGGAACAAATGGACAAATGCTTTCGTTGGCCAGGCCTGAGCTAGGAGGCTGCCTGGCCAGCAGAGAGACTGATGGGCTGGAGGAAGTGCCTGCTGACCATAGGGCTAACAGGGAAGGGCCTCCCCAGTGAAAATGGGGGTGCCATTACCAGAAAAATGGTGGATGTTAAACAGGCAAAAACAACCTGTACTCACCATGTTGGGTGAAAACAACCCGTACTCACCATGTTGGGTGAGTTCTCGAATCCAAGTCAACCCTGGGACCAGGCACTGAGCCATTACAATAGGTCAGATGCCCTGCTACTTCTCTCCCCCAACACTATCTATCTCAGCTAATCCTCTCAATTATCCTGTGAGATACTGCTGTGAACAGACCCAAGCTTGTAGCTCACTCCACCACACCCCCATGCTTGGTCAAAAAGTTAGGTACAAGAGCCAGGTCTGATGGCACATGCCTGTAATCCTTGCATTCTGGGAGGCTGAGACAGGAAAACCACCAGTTTAAGCCCTATGGGGGCTATTTAGCAAGATCCTGTCTCAAAATAAAAAATAAAAGCGCTAAGGGATATAACCCAAGTATTAAGGCCCTGAGTTCAATCCCCAGTACCTCCTCACGCACACATTAGGTGCAGGGCAGGGCTGCTCACACACAGGTATGTTTATTTATTTATGTTTGTTCGGGGGTATTGGGGCTTGAACTCAGGGCCTTCACACTGAGCTACATCCCCAGTCCTTTTTCATTTTTTCCTTTGAGACAGGGTCTCAATAAGTCACTAAATTGCCTGGGCTGGCCTCAAAACTTCAATCTTCCTGCCTCAGCCTCCCAGGGCACTGGATTACAGGCATATACTACCACTCCCAGCAACACATAGGCCTGTTTTACAGAAAATCAGCAAACAGGTTCAATAAGGTTCACATGATTTCTCTTTAAGTGGTGGATGGCCCTGAACCTTGATGGAAAAGGTCACCAGAGGCAGACCTAGACCCACTGAGGCAGACTTGTAACTCCTGGAAAGAAGTCACAGAGAGAGGACTCGGGGCTATTGCTCAGGGGTCACATGGCAGGCCTGTGATGGCAAGGGTCTGAAATATTGCAGCCAGTCCTCATATCAGAATGTCACAAATTTCACAATAAAATGAAAACTGCTTTCTGATGCACTGGGAACCCAGCAGGCTATCTGGCTCCAAACTTTGCTCCATAATCATACAACAGAGATTTGGAAACCAGCAGTGTTTAGGTGGTACTGAAAGACAAGAGGGTGGGTGGAGCTGGGGATGTGGCTCAGTGGCGGAGTAACTCTAGCATGGGAAGGCTTTGGGCTCCACCCAAGGCACAGCAGTGGATAAGAAATAAGTCAGGCAAGGAGGTTAGTGATCGCCAACACTTAGGAGGCAAGCACAGGAAAAAGACCATACAGTACTAAGTACTCAGGGACTGACACCCACTTTATTTAAACAAATACATACTGAATGAATTTGAGAAGCAGCCAAAACAGTGGAAGGCAACTACTGTTCTCAAAGCAAAGGAAGAAAAGCTCAAAAAGAGGGGAGGAGTAGGGCTTGGGCTAGGTGGTAGAAAGTCTTGTAACTCCTGGAGGTGGGAGGCCTCAGGCCCTGGGTTCAATCACCAACACAGCGGGGACAAAATGAATAAAAGGAGGCTGTCTTTTGCTTTTGTTGCACCCAGAAGTTAAAGGAGGAAAGGATAGCGGTTTCAGCCCATAGTTGGCTGACTCCAAGACAGGGTGGCTTGGCAGAGGAGAAACATTACACAGCAGGGAGCAGCGAGCCTGCCCTCTTTTTGTCCCTTTATATTCCATCAAGCTCCAAGCCAACTGGTCAGTGCCACCCACAGCCTGGATGGGGCATCCTCAATCCATTTAGCCACCCCAGAACTATGCTAATCCATTTAGGGGATTAATCTGGATATCACATACCCTTAATCTGTGTTTGCACACCCTGACCCACTGACTCTGAAAAGCCCCATCTATGAGCACATGAGGCTTTGTGTGTGTGTGGGGGGACACCTAGATACTCGGCATAACCAGAAGGGAAGTGGTCAACATACTAAATGTTGAAAAGAGATTAAACTGAATTCTGAGAATTGTCTCTGGATTTGGGAACAAGAAGGCCAATAGTAGCTAGGCATAGCGGTGCACGCCTGTAATCCCAGCACTCTGGAAGCTGAGACAGGAAGATCACTACAAATTTGAGGCCAGCCTGGGCTACAAAGTGAGTTCAAGGCCAGCCTCAACTGCATAGTGAAACTCTCTCTAAAAAAAAAAAAAAGTCATTAGTGAGTAGTAGTTTCTTGTAATTAATAACATTTGCAATATCCTTTTTTTTTTTTTTGTTCGCTTCTGATAGATTCAACCCAATGCTCTACCAGTGAGCTACATTTCTAGCCCTTACTGACTGACTGCTGAGTCAGGGTCTCCCTAAATTGCCCAGGTAGAATTCAAACTGGTGATCCTCTTGCCTCAACCTCCCTAAGAGCTGGAACTACAGACTGCATCACCCATCACCAGGCCCCGCTCAGTGTACAGCCTCCTTTATTGTACACCCCACCCTTGTGTCTGATTTCAGAAACGGAGTTGTATCTTGATTACAAGGATAGTTCTAACAGAGATACTGGCTATTTTTTACTTACAGGTATGAGTATAACAAAGAAGAAACTGTGAAGGTACATGTTTAAACTTTTCTCTGTTCTTCAGTGACTGACTTCTTTGTTGAATCTCAGATCTGATACTAGTTTTCAAAACTTGTGAAAATTACTTGGATTGTGTTGTTCACAACGTAACAGTTAACAGATACAACACATTCCCCTCCTCCCTACTGGGGATTGAGGCCAAGGCCTTCTGACTGAGCTAATTCCTAGGCTATTATATATTTTTTATTTTGAGACAGGGTCTTAATAAATTGTCTAGGCTGGGCTCAAACTTGTGATCCTCTCCTTCAGCCTCCCAGAGGCAAGCCTGGGCTACACAGTGAGATTCTGTCTCAAAAAAAAAAAAAAAAGTTTTTGGTGTTGGGGACTGAACTCAGGGCCTTGAACATACAGTACTATATATGCACTCTACCATTGAAGATTGTAACTCCAGCTTCAATTTAACTTGACTGTAAATTTGCATTATTTATTTTGACAGTCTTACTAAATTGCCCAGGATAGTCCTGAATTTGTGATCCTCCCGCCTCAGCTTCCCCAGTAGCTGGGATTAAAGGTGTGTGACAAGCTATTTATTTATTTACGGTGTAGTGCTGGTAACTGAACCCAGGACTTTCACACTGAGCTACATCCCTGGCTTTTTTGTTTTCTTTTTTTGAGACAGGGTCTCACTAATTTGCTAAATTGCCCAGGCTGCGCTCAAACTTGCTGTCCTGCCTCAGCCTCCCAGAGTGCTGGTATTACAGATCTGCACTACAATAGCCTACATGTATTTACGGATTGATAGGGTCTTGTCATGTAATTCAAACTGGTCTTGAACTCACTATGTGGTCTAGGCTGGCCTTGAACTTGATTATCCTCCTACATCAGCCTCCAGAGAGCTGGGATTATAGGCATGGGTCATTACACCCGGTTTAATTTTTAATGGCCCTATTTAACAACCAGCCCATGAAGTTTTTGGAAAAGCCAGTCTTCCCATCTCAGTAAGAGCAGCAGACTTCCCCTATTACAGCGTCAACGCGACCAGCAAGATGCACTTACCTGCCGCCCCACTCACCTCCGCACTCCATGGTCTCCCACTAATCTGGTCCCTCTAACCTCCAGCACCTTAAACTGCTCTTTTGGAAACAGCAATGCTACCCCCACTCAGTTGCCGCAAATTAATCCTTACAGATGAACCTTCAACCATGCATCCAATCTCATAATACTCCTCTAAAGGCACAACAACAGAAGACTTTCTCATTGGCTTACACAATGCCTACTAGGAAACACTCAATAGCTGTCTCTTAACACGGTAACAGTAACACACAAGAATAAGGCAGCTCTCAACAGGCTACTGACTTATTTAACTCCTTGACAACAGTACGTGTGGTCTACAAGTTTTCCTCAAAATCTTTTAAAAACCTCACAATAAACTACTTAAACCAACTGTAACAACCCCTAGAAGCAAAAAAAGCTTTATAACTAACCACTCCTCAAACCACCCCGTTTAAGAACGCTTACTTTATTTGTAGCAAATAAAAAAAGAAGTAGTGATCGTCAGGAAGAATCAGAAAGGAGCAATCAGGGTGTTGCAAGTCCTGATCACGCAGCACATTAATCACGTGTCATGCGTTACTCCAATCATCATATTCTAGCTGCCCTCCCGAAGGAGGAACAGGTAAGGATTATCCCACCTGACGATAATAAGAAGAGCGGGCCATTCCCTACTCAGCAGAAAAGATTCCACAACAAGATAGGGTGATTATATAACAAGTTAGTCTGCGCAACCGTTACTTAGCAGTCTTCAATTCATAATGTATCATTTATTCGGAAATCTTTAAAGTTATTTTGTTCTCCATTCGGCGGTCAAAAATGAAGAAACTAATTCCCCCCCAGAATGCCTCACTCACGTCGCGCTAGTCACTCTTGGCGCAGCACTTATTTACATGCCTCCGCCCACTTCCTGCCTGCCGGCCGACGCCATCTACCGTAAAACTCAAAATAGAAGCGATACAAATAATTTTACTGCCTAGAGAGCTGCGAGACAGCTTTTCTTTTCTCCAGCAGTTTGGCCACCCTAATTGTCTTACGAAATTATAAAATTC
The DNA here is from genome assembly GCA_004027295.1 of Dolichotis patagonum. Taxonomy (NCBI): domain Eukaryota; kingdom Metazoa; phylum Chordata; class Mammalia; order Rodentia; family Caviidae; genus Dolichotis; species Dolichotis patagonum. The sequence goes on from PVJX010024407.1 coordinate 18,098, forward strand.
TGTCTTATTATAAATATATTTTATTATAAAACACAAGTAAAACACTAATCCCAGATTCCAGAATAATCACCCCAACATCATCACTCTCTACCAACAACAGTCGAGAAGAGGGTGTCGATGGATGGAGAGAAATGGGCGAGGGCAGAAGCCTATGCCTTTCTTCTAGGACGGTAGGCAACTCCTGGTTCCTCCAGTCTTCGTCTCTATCTTCCTGCCATGAAGATGATCAGAAAGGTTTCTTTTTCAGCCCAAAGACAGCAACGAATAACGCCACTTCAGTGACAGTTGGGAGGGCACTGTGGGAAGTACGCGATGGGTTCAGAACCTCTTCCAGGATAAACACCCAAATTTCCTCACCAGAGACTCCCACCTCCAAAGCACAGGGGAGTGCTATGAGGGTGAATCTGGTATCTCACACATGGAGGAAAAAAGGGCTGAATGGGGAAAACTCCAGGTTTGGGTTAAACCTTCCCTCTATTCCCAGATAATGAGTGCTACCGCACCTGCAGAAGACAAAAATGTACCAGTACGTGGTACACTCCCAACGCTCGAATATGAAGAAGGATAGGGCCACAGAAGCACTACAGTGAGCCCCAATGGCTTGGAAACACACTAGAGTGAAGGAAAGTCTTTGGATCCACAGGTAATGATGCACCTGAAAAGACCAGTGGTAGGGTTAGGGCTGGAATCAGCAGCAGCCCAGTCATCTGAGTTTTAGGGACCTCCACCCGATACCCAGGGGCCATCCTGGACTCTTCGGGTGATGCAGAGAGAGACTTGATACACTCTGCTGGACTCACACTCTGGTGCCCTGGTCCTCCTGGTCCACAATCCCCAGTTCAGAAACTTTCTTTGATCTATGTGCCTCACTCTTTTGGTCTCTTCTAAGTTCTCATAGTGCTTCATATTTTTAAACACTCGTATAGCCTGGTGTTTATCAGATTGATGACTTATGGATGATATATGTCTGCTTGCTCCTCAAGGGAGGAAGCTGTTTTGAAGACATCTGGATGTCTCCAGTGTCCGGTGCACAGCTGGGCTTAAATGTCTGAGTGTATTAACTCCCCCACACTGCCTAAGATCCTTGCTCCCCACCCCCATACCAGGAATAGAACTCAGGGCCTCATGCTTGCCAAGCAGGCACCGTGCTGCTGAGCTACACAATCCTCGGCCCCTGAGATTCTCTTTTTCAGTCAGGCCAGAGACTATAGTGACAGAAAGTACTAGTTAGGTGGCTGAAGGGAGTCGTGATGGACATAGGTGGTGTGGAAAAGGAAGACGGGCAGGAAGGATACAGATGAGACTCTGAGTGCTGTTGAACATGGAAACTCCTGAGAGGAAACCGGCCAGCTCCACTGCAAAGAGGCCCAGGGTGACAGAGAGTGCTATCACCAACCTGTAGAGAAAAAAGGGATTAGGTCAGGCTCTCTGGATTTGAAAGACCCTTCCATCCCACCACCTCTTCGTTGAAACCACCCTGCCCCAAGAGCTCACTGAATGTCTTGCTTCTTATACTCCTCGGGTGTGAACCTAAGAGGCAGGCAAGCTAGGATGTTGCTCTCCTGGGGAACAGGGCAGAAAGAAAAAGTGAAAAAGGGCAGGCTGCGGGACCGTATCAGGGGCGGCGGAGAATGAGAGAACCCGAAGGGATTAACTCTAGGAGAGGGTGTTACCCTAGGACTACAAAGAGGTGAAAAAGCCAGAGGCTGGAGAGGAACGGTGCGCCTTACCCGGGACCAGAATAAGGTGATAACCACTACCAGATGCGCCAAGAGCGTCAGAAAGCGAGAGGGCACGAGGCCCGAGATCCGACCCATGGCCTTCGGATACAGGGGTCCCTCCTGGAGCAGAGGCCGTAGTCTAGAAGTTCAAGGAGGAGCACTCTTGAAGTCTGCAAACCGGCAAACCCCCTTCTTACACTGGTCCCGCGCACCTAGGCACCGCCCAGTTGCCTTGGTAACTGCGTACGTAGGGGCTGCGTCCCCTTTGAAATCTCGCGAGAACAGTATGCTCTCCAGTCACTAAGCGCTTCCGGAACAGCTCCGACGCGAGAGGTGAGCCTTGGCTGCTTCTCTGTGTTCGCAGGGCTGTCGCCAACTAAGAGTGTGGACTTGGCAAGTCCCGCACTGCCAGAACTGTCCGGGGTGGTGGTGGTTGGCAAACAAAGCCCACCCTGCTCTAGGCCGGGAGCACGACGGCCTCCACTCGGCACCCAAGCCCGGAGCCACGCGGCTCAGGCGTTCCAGGATGACCCTGCGCATTTAGTCACCCGAGGCAGTTGCCACCTCCACGCTGGCTTAGGTTGCCACTAGGTCCAAGGCCTGGACTCTCCGCTTCCTGTCCTCTGCATCCTTTTAGCATCCCACTACCTTGGCGCTAGGAGTTCAGGGAACCGAGGTGGAGAGGCGAGTGTCCTAGGCTATCTGACAGCTGCATGTTTTCCTGGAGCCTTTGATGACTAGGGGATTCCAGACCCCGACCTTCCTGGAGAGACTCGGATTGCCCTCAAACGGCTCGTCTGGTGAGGGATTTGCAGAATGCGGACAACTGCTAGCTCCCTGGAAGTAGGGTGTGGGGGACATTTGACTTTGCGGAGCGGAATGAATCACCAAGACCGGAAAGTGGAGGGATTGGGAGTGAAGGAAAGGAAAGGAACGGAATAGTCTCTGCGTCCCTAGGAGGTGTACAGTTGGCCTCAACTCTGATTTGGTTATTGCTTTGAGGTCCCCCGACATTGCCTTTTACTATCGGCGACCTGACTGACCTCTAGGCCTCTGCAAGAATCCCTGCAGATCAGAAAATTCTTTTCACATTCGCTGCACACCGTCAAGTTCCATTCTTCCCAGAAGAATAATCTCTCCTTCCCACTTCACTGCTCTGTGCCTTTAAACCCATCTAAATGACAAGCCCAGGAAGCATTTCTCATTCATTCGACAGATGTTCATTGACCATCTAGTAAATGCCAGGCACTGGTCTATGCTGTGGGAGAATATTTGGTAATAAAAGGCTCTACGTCCCTCCAATTTATATTTTAGGCAGCAAGATCTGACAAACAAGAAAGCAAACAGCCTGCAAGGTAATTGGTGCTGTAAATTAAAAAATTTTAAAGGGATACGTAAATTAATGTGATCAAGATATGATCAAGAAAATCAGCCGCCCATCCTTCAAACTTTGTTTTAGGGAATTTGGCTAAAAGTAAAATAAAATATGTTTCTGTTTACCTGCATCTCAAAGAAATGGACCCCCACACACCAACTCTAACCACCATACCTGGCTAGGAATTAGTTTTTGAAAGAGGGAAATTTGGCAAAGTCCCTTTCTTTTCTAGGCAAATAATATTAGGTGCTAATCAAATATTATCTCAGCTGGTTTTTTGTTTTTGTTTTGTTTTGTTCTTTGTTTTTTTTTGACAGGAGCCTTGCTATGCAGTTCAGGCCAGTCTTGAGCTGACCTTGTAGCCCAGGCTGGTCCTGAATTTTCAATGATCCTCCTGCCTCAGCCTCCCAAGTGCTGGGATTATGGGCATGTGCCACTAGACCCGGCTCTAAACTGTTTTCTTAGCTTTGATGTAAAGAAGGTTTTAACTATTGGACTTGTCAAAGTTCTAAAATTTTTTTCAAACCTCCCTCATCTCAGGATAGACAAGCAAAACCACGAGGACACAGAGCACAACTGCTTTCTCTTTTGAAGTGACCTTCATTGCCATTAGACCCCAAATTAGGAACAGTTGGATGGGCATGGTGGTGCCCATCCCAGGACTCAAGAGTCAGGCAAGATGATTGCCCTGAGTTCTCTGCCAGCATGGGCTACGTAATGAGTTCAAGCCACCCTGAACTACGTAGCAAGACCCTGTTTTAGAAAAAAAACCCAGCTGGGGGTTTAGCTCAATGGTATAAGTGCCTGCCTGGCAAACTCGAGTTTGTGAGTTTAATCCCCAGTACCAAAAAATAAAATAAACCAAAAAATGATCAAGTGATGACTTCTATGTTACAGTGAGAGATCAGCATCCTGTACACCCAACACAGAAATTAATAGTTCAGCAAGCACATGGCACTTGTTTTTTCTTTTTTTTTGCACATGGCACTCTTGAGGCACAGATAAAATACAAGGACTGGAGAATTCACGTCCTTCTTCTCTCTGCCTGTAATTTACAAGCATTTTTCCTGGGCATAGAAAACTCAGGCCAAACTCCTAGTTTGTCAAATCTGGTTGTTCCCAGAGGAAGGACGCTGTGTTATAAGACAACACTGAAGAAAATCTAGGACCTGCTTTTACAAGATTTTCCAAGGTCCCTGAATAGAACAAAGAGAAAGAACCAGGCATGTGGAGAAGGGGGGGAGGGAGGAGCACTCCAGAGAGTACCCATAGGGAGTGGGAATAAGCCCAGTGTGTATTGGTGATTAGAAAGGAAGGCAGCAATTTCTGAAACCTGGTGACAAGAGGGAGAGAAGAGCAGAGTAAGGTTGGAGAGACAGAGCCAGATGCCATTAGGTTTTAGCCTGTAATCCCAGCACTTCAGGAGGCTGTGCCGGAAGAATTGCAGCAAGTTCAAGGCCAGCCTGGCCTACATAGAGAGATGCTGTCTCAGAAATAAATAAATAAATACATACATACATACATACAAAGCAAAACAGGTGATGTTGGGTCTTGTAGCTACCAAGAGAGACACGGTCAGATTTGTATTCCAGATGACTGGTTGCAACATCTAGAATGGATTTTATTCAAAAGAAGAAAAGAGGAAGGCACAGAATTATTTACAAGGGACGGGTAGGGGCTTGCATCACGGAGGACCCTCTGAAGAAAGTAGAGCAAAGTAGGTAGAATCAAAAGATATTTACATGATAAAGGTGTAGGCACGGGGCAGGTGAGGAAAAGGTTAAAATGGCTGTTAGATTTTGGGTTCAGAAGCTGACGGCTCGGGGCATTCTGCTGATTAGGCTTCCTGCCCAAGGGAATACTAGGTAGCACAAACTGGACAGTCGCATTGCGTGATACGAAACAATCGCAAGTCTGGCCTGCCTGTCGTTTTCCGTCACTTTGGATCACAGAAGCCTAGAGAGAAGCCACTTCTGAGTTGTAGAGCCAGCTTGTGGCCATAAAAGGTACTGCTAGTGTCTGGACGTCCTTCCCGAGATGATCGTTCACTTTAGGGCTAGGACCCCATGTCTGAATATCTGAACTAGTGAAAAAGCCAAAAATACATAAAATACAGGAAACGGTATGTTAAACTCCTGTGAAAGCTCAGTAGGTTTCAGAATAGTTTCTGCTTCAACCATTATCAACACACAGCCTCCATTCAGCAATAGCATCTCCCAGCTCCCACTGGGTTGTTTTGAAGCAAATTCTAGACATCATCAAAAAGCCAATATACTGTTGTGCAGAGGCTGGGGATTTAGCTCACTGGCATAAACACCTGCCTGGCAAGCACAAGGTCAAGAGTTCAATTCCTGCTACAAAAAAAAAAGTTTTGTATATATCAACAAAATGATTCTAAAGTTTATATGGATTGCTTTCACACACACGTGTGTGTGTGTGTGTGTGTGTGTGTGTGTGTGTGTGATAGTAGGGCCTGAACCCAGGGTTACTCTACAACTATGCTAAATACTCAGCTGTTTTTATTTTTTAATTTTGATACAGGTTCTGAACTAGAAATCCTGCCTCAGCCTCTCACATAGTTCCAATTATAGGCATGCATCGCTGCATAACCCAGCCTGCTTTTCAATTTTATTTTATTTTTTATTTTTTGGAGACAGGGCCTTGATTTGTACTTCAGGCTGGCCTTGAACTCATGGCGATCTTCCTGCCTCAGCCTCCTGAGTGCTGGGATTGCAGGTGTGCACCACTACACCTGGCTACTTTTTTTTAAAATTATTTTGGAGGTCTGGATCATTCATTGTTTTTATTTTAACTTAACTATCAGCAAACAGAAGAGTAAATAAAACATAAGCCACTCCAGATTGAGTTATCTGAGACCATTGAAAGGAATCAATTTATTAGCACAAGTTTTTTGTTTTGTTTCTAATTAAGTTTACTGGTACATTTTAGGTATACATTATGACCACATCCATCATAGGGAATTTGTACTGGTACATGATAGATCTTGATTCTTTTTTTCCCCATTCCCCTACCCTCCTTTCAACCTTTCTTCCCGTCCCTATGTACAAAAGCTGTTTTTGTTTTTTCTTTTTCTCATTTTTTCCTTTCTTCTCCTCCTCTCACCTCTCTAGTTCCCCCTTCCCATCGGAATGTTTTCTTCTTATCTCATACTATCTGTTACACATTTGGTCCTTTTTACACTTTTGGCTTCTCATACGACAGAAACAATGTGGCTTTTACCCATGGGTGTCCGATTTATTTCGTTTAAGAATGTGGGCTCAAGGTGCCTACATTTACCTAGAAATATCTCGGGATTGTCTTTCCTTGGTAGAAGAAGTACTGCGTCTTATTAAAAAATCACACCTTCTTATCCATTCATCAGTTGATGCAAATTTGGACTGTTCTCAAGATTTAGCCATTACAAACTACAGCAGCACAGATTTAAGCATTGCTAGTAATCTCACCTAGTGTCTGTCGCTGCTTGTCTATAGAGCTAGTCCTCAACAAGAAAGCTAATCTGAGCTATTCTCACCATTTTTCCTGTATTACCACACCACACCCGGTCTACTTTTTAAAACAGTCAGAATCGAATGGAGGAATGGTGATATACACCTGTAATGCCAGCACCTGGGAGGCTGAGGCAGGAGCACTGCCACGAGTTTGAGGCCAGCCTAGGCTATGTAGTGTGCTCAGGGGTAGACTAAAGTCAGCCCATTGATTGATCAATCAATCCAGATCAGGATACTGACATCTATTAAATCAAAGGTACCTGTGGTGTTGAGATCAGGTTGTCTTGGTGAGAGACAGCACGGTGAAAGTATGCCTCAGAAGTTGCCATCCTATTTCGCATAAAGGCAGCGACAATGAATCCTTTTTCCCCCCTCTCTCTTCTTTCTAACTTCTCTGAAAATTTCCTTGATTCTTTTCCTCTATAATTATAGACCTAGTCTTTTTTTTTTTTTTGTACTGGGGATCAAACTCACGACCTCGTGCTTGCCAGGCAGGCGCTTAAGCCACTGAGCTAAATTCCCAGCCCTAGACCTAGTCTTTTACCAGGACTTTTTCTTCTTTAAATTCTAGGTTGCAAGACCAAAAAATTCTGGACTGCTACTTTATATTAACAATATGATGACCCCATAAGAATACCAAAATATTCCCCCAGGTTGGAATCCAAATTGATCAAAACAAACCAGAATGTGTGACTGTACTGAATTACAAAAACAGCAGGGAGAAAAGTCACCCTAACCCACTGCCTGATAGTTCTCATCTTGTCTGAGTGAAGGAAGCAGCAAGAGGAGAAATCTATGTGCATCGCTAGACTTGAGACACTTCAGGGGCTTCCGAGCTTTCTCCAACTTCCCAGACAGCTGCTCCTTTGTTACATGCCAGTAACTGTGCTTTCCTCCCGCTTTGGCAGAAGATTGCCACACTGAATTTGCCACGGTGGTCCCAGATTGGTGGCTGAGAATGTGTCCATTCACTGGCCTGTCCTGCTCCTAAACCAGCCAGAGGAAGCCGGGAAGCTTGTGTCATAGGGAGGTAGAGGCCACAGCATCAGAGAAGGTTATAACACTGCTGATGTTACAGTCCCCCACTATTCTGGTGGCAAGGAAATCAGAAAAGAGTCTGTTAGAATAAGCTAGTGAGACAGGCGGAAGTCATGGCAATAGGACTGACAGGAAAATTACTAAGGAAATGGAACTGACAGGACTTGGTGACTGGCAATGGGATGTGAGGGAGAGGGAAGAGTTACAGGTGAGGCCCTCATCTTGGGCTTGTCCACTCACAGAATGCAGAAATGCTAGGAAGAAGAGATGATGGACAAGTGGAAATGTCCAGCAGGAGCACAACATCTGGTTCCAGAGGTCAAAGTGGAATTCAGGAGCCTTCAGCACCCAGACTGAAGTCAAGGAACATGGGTATCATATGTGATGTGTAGCACTCTGATGAAAAAGATTGAAAGTAAGGACAGAAGCCTGGAGTGGCAGAGTATACCCGTAATCCCAGCACTCAGGAGGCTGAGGCAGGAGGATCACAGTGACTTCTATGTCATCCTTGGCTCCATAGGAAGTACAAGGCCACCCTGGACTGCACAGTGAGACTCAAAAAACAACAACAACAACAAAAACAAAGCTGGGTGTGGTGACATACGCCTGTAACCCCAGCACTGAAGTGGCTGAGACAGGATAGTTACTATAAATTTGGCGCCAGTCTGGGCTATACATAGTGAAACTCTGTCTGAAAACAAACAAACAAAACGAAAAAGAGAGGCTGATGGGGTAATGATGGTCAACAGGTCAATGTTGGGGGAGAACAAGGCCCTTAGAGTTATTACCCAAGGTCCCTTAATGCCAGGCCTTAGAAGTTCTATGAGCTTTGACAACTCTGTGGTTTCTAGTAACTTTCAAGATGTTGTTGCTAAAATCTGGGTTGCTCTGGGGATGGGCAGTAATCCACTGGGAAGGGACAGAGGGAGAATTTTCTGGAGTAGTGGAAATATCCTATATATCTTGAAAGAGCTGTGAGGCTGTATTTGTCAAAAATCATCGAAATATACACTTAAAACCTATCCGTACTTTTTGCTATATGTAAATTATGCCTCAAAAATTTAAGTAGAAAAAAAATTTAAGTGCAGAATTTATTTCCCCTAAAGACTTTTACTTGCTAATGGCAGGGCTTTCCCAGACCGGTTTAAAAATTAGAATCTCCAAACCTGGGGACTGGGCTGGGATTTTTGAAGGCTCCGCAGGAGTCTGCACCCTGCTGGAGGAATTCATCGCCTGCTGCTTCGGGGATCCTGGACTGTGGAACGGCTCCCCCGTGGTCTGCCAGGCATCGGTCTTTCTGTCTGATTCTGGACAGGTCCTCGCTGGGCAGTGAGCGCTGGGTTCCCCTGGTGATCAGGTCAGCGCCCCCGCTCCCCGCTCGGTATTCGGCGGAGTGGCACCCCAGAGCAGGGTGGGAGGCACCGATGAGACAGAGCCTCTAAACCGCAGTCGGCGGGTACCAACTGCAAGGCTCGGCCTGTCGGTCAAGCATCCACCCGGTAGGTCTGAACAGCCGGCCTCCAGCCGCCTGGACAATCAATGGCCAAAGGAAAACCTGTCCACACCCGCGTGTAGCTGGCCTCGTGGCGCAACGGTAGCGCGTCTGACTCCAGATCAGAAGGTTGCGTGTTCAAATCACGTCGGGGTCAGGTTCTTTTTCTGTGTCCAGTTTCATTCCCCTTATTCGTAAAGCTAGCACCGGGGGTTGGGGGAAGGGGGAGCCCCAGCATGGCTTCTGGCAAAAAAAAAAAAAAAAAAGAAAGAAATCTCAGCGACCCCTCACTGGAAGACGCGGGTAGCCCTCAGCACTGTTTTGTGGCTGATCCTGGTAATTTGGGCGGACGGCCGGGTTCCAGACGACCGGCACAGCTCCGGGATTCAGCCTAACGGGAGGAGGATTTTATGCTGCGAATTCTTTTCCGATTACGGAGCAGGCTTCCTAGAAACAGGCGAACCAAGAGATCAAGAGTAAGAGTTCAAGCCCCAGAGAGAAGAATTTTCAAGCATTCGCTGTGGACGAGGTGGCCGAGTGGTTAAGGCGATGGACTGCTAATCCATTGTGCTCTGCACGCGTGGGTTCGAATCCCATCCTCGTCGGTACCTCCTAGTTGGGGTACTTTACAGCTTTTGTAATCCAGAGCAGAATTTTGCGTTACCCTCCTTTCTGCATAGGGTCCACGTTCCTTGTATGCCTGTATTCCTACTTTTCTCTCACGTCTTTTGTCGATTTTACTACGTTTTCCTGCACTACCACGAGCCATTGGAAGTTCATACGTGTTCACACTGTCCAAGAGATTAGGGCACCCTACTTTAGCTGGCTGCCATAACCATTGCTGAGTTGGCTAAAGCACCTATCTAGTAGGCAGGAGGTCCTGAGTTCCAATCCCAGCGGTGCCTTCATATCTGGTTTACAGAGTGGACG
>PVJX010024408.1:0-28123 GCA_004027295.1 Dolichotis patagonum
CTGTCTCCTGACTCACTCTGCCTATGTTTCTTTTTATTGGTGAATTGAGACCATCTATATTAGTGATTATGGCCAACACACACTGCCTCGTCTCTGCCATACTATTTTTCTGCCATTGGTTGCCTACTTTTTGCATCCATTCCATTGTGTGCCTCATTTAGTGAGCCCCTCTGCCACTGTTCCTGGAACCATGGTCTTTTTTATCTCTCTCTAGAATGTTCTTCAGTATTCTTTGTAGGATTGTTTTGGTGGTCATGAATTCCTTCAGTTGTTCTTTTTCATGGAAGGATCTTGTTTCTCCATTAATTTTGAAAGATATTTTTGCAGGGCACATACGTCTGGGATGGAAATTATTTTCTTTCAGGATTTGAAATACTTCACTCTAAGCTTTTTTTTTGATTCGTTGAGAAGTCTGTCATGATTCTGATGGATTTTCCTTTAAAGGTGATCTGTTTCTTTTCTCTAACAGCTTTTAATACTTAATTTTTGTGTTGAATTCCTAGGAATGATTATTATACATCTGTGTGTAGATTTATTTTGGTTATGGCTAGCTGGAGTTTTATATATCTCACTTGTCTGAATGTCACTTCTTTTTCCTATTCTTGGGAAACTTTCTGATATTATTTCTATAAATAAGAATATAATGTTATTTGTTTTGACACTTACTTTTTTACTTTCACCTATTATTCTTGAATTATTTTTCTTTCAGTTGTCTTGCAGCTATTGAATTATTTCTTCCTGGTTCCTTGTTATTTTTAAGAGACCTTTCCTTTAGTGATCTCAAGCTACAAACCTGTCTTTAAGGTCTGAAAAATCTATCTTCATTTTCTTTCCAGCGGTTTTTCCAGCTATCAATGGAATTTTTAATTTCATGGATCTCTTTGAATCTGTTTCAAGTATTCTAAATCTTTTTATATTATGCATTCCACATTTCCCTTATTTTCCTATGCTCCTCTATTTTTCCATCTATGTCTTTGTTAGAGGTGTTTAGGGAATCTTTTATTGTGTTTTTATTTTTTTCTTTTATCTGAGATAGTATTTCTGTTGTAATATCTTTTATAGCCTCATGAAGTTGTTTCTTTACTTCAGTTGCCATCACTTGAGAAATTTCAGGTATGCAATTCCTGATCTCCTCCGTGTTTACATCTCCTGGACCAGCTATTCTTGGGGTGGGGGCCAGAGTCTTTCTTTTCCTTCTTCATCTTGACATATTCCTGGGTTTTTCCAGATGAATGAGTAGTTGGGTCCCAGACACTTCCTGTATTGGTTACAATTTCTCTGATATGAAACTGCTTCTTTTAGCTGGATATCTGATGATGGCCATTGGGTGTGCTGGTGCAAGGCTGTCTGCTGCTTTTCCCAGCCTTTGTTAGCACATTGATGGCTGGTGTAGTGCGCATGGGAGTGGGGCTGGCCACTACCTTCAGGCAGAGCTGGTTAACAGTGGGGAACCTCAGCGATGGCTGCTGGAACGTGCATGGGAGCAAGGCTCAGTCTGAGCAATTTCCAATAGTCTGCTCCCAGTGAGGAGCTGTTGGAGTAAGCTGGCTGCAGTTCTGGTTCTGGGCTTTTCCTACCTGACTCCAAAATGACTACCAGCCAATTTCTCTCTTCCATTGCCACAGCTCTTTACAGAGGCCTCTGGGGTCACCAGCCACCACTGTCACTGTGACTGTGTGTCCCAAGTTTCCAACAGCTCCTCTCACACAGTGGGTCTAGCATAAGGCAAAGGTGCTGCCAGCTACTGCCTTCTTATTCATTTAAGTATGTCTTTTTTTCTGTATCTATGGCCTTCAGTTTTCACTTTAGATTCTTCCTGGGACCAGGGGATCCACTTTCTTCCATCTTATCTTCCATACAATGCTATACTCCAGCATCTGGTCTGTTTCTCTCAGAGAGGCTGTTTACTTTGCTGCTTAGTGTTCCATCATGCTCCCAGATACTTGATAACATAATTACACACACACACAAATACACAATCATGTATAAATGTTACATGGTTTCTCATGTCTAATCATTTATAAACTCTTCTAGAAAACCAATTCCAAAGGCTTTTAAAACATATGACAAAGTGTGATCACAAACACAGCTCATAGCTGTACTTCTCTGATAACAATTTTTTATACTAGCTGACTTTTCCATTGTTAAAATATTCACAGTTTATAGGAGGAGTTGTTTAATTTTCTTACATATTAAGGGTATTTTATTCAATGTCATCTTGATTCAAGGCAGAAAATTCATGATGAGAGAGTGCGGTGAAGGAGAGCTGCTTAATTATGGCAGTCTAGATACAGAGCAGGGGCTACCTGCATGGCATGGTGAGGAATTAGATGTAGACCCAATACCTAAAACTTGACCCACTGGGTCAAAGTTAAAAACGTGACCTATCGATCCCTTAGATGGTTGCAAAAGCAACCATCCTATGCTATTTTCCCTAAGTAATATTTATTAAAATGAAATGACCTCTTTATTAAAGCTTATATAATATTAGAGTCAATTAGTGAGAGTATGAGTCAATGTAGAGGAGCCTCAAAATATGATATTTAACTTAGAAAGGTAAACATACTATAGACTTGTTTATTTTTTCTGTAGAAGCAAGCGTTTAACAGGAGATCAGAAGTAGTCACAGTGGCAGTTTTGTTACCAGACGGTGGAATAATGTACTTTAACAATTATATTCCCTCAAAAATATCAATTTGAATAATTATACTTTTTGATAATAACTTTTCCTTCAGCAAAGAGAATCAAGTGCAAGATCACAGTACACAGTTTTAGACCATTAAGAAAAAGTACATTAAATTGGAGGTGGACAAAAATGTTTTTGTAGAAGAAAATCTCGACAGCTCTCCTTTAAAGAAGAATAATTACCTCTGCATTAGTTAAACTGGGCCCTATCTCCACATACTAACATGTACAGAGCTGGCTAAGCCATTTCCTTCTCTCTTCAGTTGACTGTAAGCAATGTAAATTGGGCTAGTTGAAGTGCTGATGTTTAACATTTGAAGACAGCTGACAGTTTTCTGTTTCTTTGCCTCATGTCTCCCTATAAACAGTTGAGCGCAACAAGATGGGAGACCCACATAGCACCAAAACTGTCAACTTGGTTCAAGCATCAAGATAAGAGGCTATGACTTGCCAGAGCACAAAAGTTTCCATGTGAAAAACTAAAGCAATAGCCTCCTAAATATTTAAATAATACTCCAACTAGTTCTCCTTTCACTGTATCAGGCAATAAAGGCATGCCCAGCTAAGGCAAATTACAAACTATCATTGTGCCTGATGGTTGTAAAAAAATTAAAAAAACAGTATACATAGACCAAATTCCTGATGAACGTAAATGCAAAATTTTCAAGAAAAATAAGAAAATTGAATCCAACAGCACATCCCAAAAGTTACCAAGAATGATCAAATTGAATTTACCCTAAAGATGCAAGAATGAGTATACATACAAAATCAATAATAATAATATATAATAATATATACTGATCAATAGAATGAAAAAGTGATTATTATTTTCTCAGTAGATGCTAAAAAACAATTTTTATAACAAATAAAAATTACTCATTAATAAAACCTTGTTAATGCTCCAGATTCCAGGATTATATTTAAGTATAATAAAAGCTATATATTACAAACATAAAAACAGCCTCATACTGAGTTGGGAAAAAGAAGTGTGGTCTCTATGCTCTGGACAAAACAAGAGCAGCTCTTATGTCTCTTATTTTATGTAGTACTGGAAATTTTGTTAGAGTGATTTCACAAAAAATGGATAAAATAGGGGAAGAATAGTTGAATTATCTCTGTTTAGAGATGATATGTTTCTTTCTATATATAAAAAGCTAGAGTGCTTCAAAGGGTATTGAAAGTCATGAAGAGCCTTAATAATCACAGAATTCAAAGTTAACACAGAAAAATACAACAACATTACATTAATTTTACAACATTAGTGTTGTTGGTTAGAAAAAAAAATAATGTAGGTAATCCCACTCACAAGAACTACCAAAAGATGAAGTACACAGGAATAGATTAGCCAAGCAACATAAAACTTCTACAATGAAACTTGAAAAAGCACTGTTTAAAAAAGTAAAAAAAGACACATAAAAGTGGAAGAATATTTAAGGTTCATATTTTCTAAATATTAGTATAATTTAAATATTCCTACTATGTGTCATAGTCACTTTCTTGTTGCTTGGAGAAAATACTTAACATTTAGCACTCAAAAGAGGAAACACTACTTTTGGTTCATGATTTTGTTTCATGGTCAGCTATCTCCAAAGCAAAAATAGCATGGTGAAAGGTCATGACAGAGAACAGATTTTCATACCATGTTGACAAGGAAGCAGAAAAAAAATAAGGAGCAGAAGAGGGAGATATAGCCTTCCATCTCACTTCTTAACAAGGCCCAATTTCCTGTCAACACACTCAGCTACTGGCTTCATTAATGTATGATTCCACTGATAAGTACAGTGTGTCTATTGCCCATTCAAATCCCCAAATCCTATGTTTGAACACATAATCCTCTTCAGAAACCTTCTAGAACTAAGCCATATGCCTCAGCTATTCAATGAAATTTTCATCAAAATATTGATGATATTCTTTATAAAAGTAGAGAAAACAATCCATAAATTCATATTAAATGCAAAAGGATTTTGATGTGCACACAATCCTTCATGCTGGACTAAAGACAAACTTCACTCACTATCTTCTCTGGCATATTTAATCAAGTCAAAATATGCCCGGTGAACAAAGAGAATGTGAGTAATCACTTGTATGAAGCTGGTGCAATTCAACAACCTTTTAATAACAGAAATATTGGTGTTTAAAGTGGTAACCTAAGATGCTACTTAGGGCCAGGGATTTAGCTCAGTGGCATAAGTGCCTACCTGGAAAGCACAAGGTCATAAATTCAATCTCTAGTACCCCCCCAATGGTGATACTTAAACTCATTGTATGAGTGTGGTGCATATGCTATTTTGTGATATTTTCTAAATCCTCCTTGAGTAGAAGCCAGAATAAAAACATGCTTTCAGCATTTCCCTTAGCTGCTGCCATTCTCAGTGATAAAGTGGCCACATGTCTTTGATTCTGAGATTCTGGACCCTGGGACTATACACTTTGCAGGGCAAAGATTTCTCTTTATAGAGCTTAGGTGCCAGTGGATTTATAAGCTGCAGAGCTTAAGCAGACTGTATCGTGTCGATGAACTAGAAGTGTGGAAGATATGTTTGTAACAAAATGTGAATATGTCTTAGACTTATTTGGGAAGAAATATAAGTACCTTGTTATTATCCTGAGGAAATTAGGAGCTCTCAATCATGGTGAACTAGATGTAATATCACTGGAAAGCCACTCTGGAGCACACATCACAACCAACAGTGCATACCATGTGCCTGAAACTGTCTGTATTCTTCTCAGAGACATTCAGAATATATGCTGCAGTGGAGACTCTGGCCAGCCATGCCTACAAGATCACAGAGGATCTCTGGAACTGTAACTCACAGTCTACTTCAGTGGTTCCCAAACATTTTTGGCACCAAGGGCAAGGAGCATTCTATTGATCTGAGGGTAGGGGATATTTTGAATATATATATATATATATATATATATATATATATATATATATATATTACCTTCTGAAAAAATATATATTTAATTTTATTAGTATTACATTGAAATGCATAATGAAATATTTAAACAACATATAATAATGCAATTGGTAATTATGAACTTTTTTCCTGAAACTACGTATTCCCATTTATGGGGGATGAGTGACAGTGACAAACAAAGCATGTTGCTTATGTGCATTCTAAACCATCATTCTAGTTTATGTCACTATGGAAAATCCTGCTTACCAAAGACAAGACTTTGGAAATGAAAGAAGATTTTTAATTGCTTTTGTTGCAATTTTATTCCAAAGGTTTTAAGAAATAGCAGAGGATATTGAAGTATATTCCACCTTAGCTTTAATCATGAATTTATGGTGACTTGAACTTATCTCAAACATACTTTTTTAAAAACTTCTGTCGTTTGCAATCTCAACTAATTTTTCCACTTCTTGGAAGGGCAGGTTATCTCAACTAGCTTATTGAAAACTGGATTAGATCCTTTTTTTCCCCAATTTTGGGATCCTTTGTGTTGGGGATCCTTTTTGGGGGGATCTTGTGATAAAATTCTTTTGAAAGTTGAAATATATAGTCATAAGCCATCTTGAAGAGAAAAAGACACCAGGTAAGTCTCTTTCAAGAATTCTGTTAAGATTTGAATCATTGGGGAAAGGTTGAGATCATCACTTCCAGCTGTTGAGTGCCCCACCAGCTCCCTAGGGCACTGGACTGGGCTCCAGAGGTTTCACAAGGCTGAGTGGGCTTTCTTTCAGTCCAAGGGGCTGGGGCTTTCTTTCACTCCAAGGTCTGAGGCCATGCGTGGGGATTTTCAGCTCAACAGTGGTGGCCTGGAGAGAGTTTGACACCATCGCTCCCAGAAGTTAAGTGGCCGCCCAGCTCCCTGGAATGATGGACTAGGATTGGGCGGTTTTGCAGGCCTGAGTGGACTATGCCCAGTGACTTTCTTTCAATCCAGGGTGCCAAAGTCCTACTAGGGAGTCAGGGATACACAAGGCTAGCATCAGCATCCCAGCCCTGGCCCAGGGAGACTTTGAGACCATCATTCCCAGTGGGTGAGTGCCCATCCAGTAACCTAGGACATTGGACTGAGCTTGAGAGAATTCACAAGCCTGATTGGGTCATGCCCAGTGGCCTTGTTTCAGTCTGGGAGGCCGGGCCAGCACAAGGGGAGTTTCAGCCCACTGGAAATGACCCTGGAAGAGGTTGAGACCATCACTCCCAGTGGTAAAGTGGCTGCCCAGCTCCCTGGAACACTGGACTAGGCTCAGAAGGTCTTGTAGGCCTGTCTGGGCCATGCTCAGCAACCTTCCTTCAGTCCCAGGAACTGGGGGCACAGGAGGTGATTTACAAGACACCCAGCAGAAGTTTGGAACATTACTCGAAGCATGGGAATATACAAAAATGACCAAATGAAATACCAAAAGGCAATCTCAAACTTGCAGCCCATCCCAAGAAAGCCTAGGAGCCATGTACATAGAATAAAATAGAAGCCATAGACATGAAATGACTGAAAAGATATCAACTGAAATAAAGAAGCAACAGGGGAAGCTATGGATAAACTCAAATCAGAAATAATTTCCCAGGTAAAAAAAGAAATGATAAAAGTAGTGAAACAAATACTAAACACATTTAAAGAAGACACAGTGAAAAAATTAGAGGAACAAAGCAAACAGAATCCCTGAATGAACAATATAAGAAACAAACAGAATGCAAGAATCAGATTCAAAGAGATGTACAGGAAATCAAAAATACTATTGAAAGTTGCCAAAACATCCTCAAAGAAAATGAAGATAGAATTTCAGCCCTCAAAGATAAGATCACAGCTAGTGAACAGGAAAGTAAAGATCTTTTAAAACTAACAAGGAATCAAGAAAAAAACAATTCAACAGCTTCAAGATGATGCAAAGAAAACAATATAAGATTAATAGGGATAAATAAAAAAGAAGGGAAAACACAAGTGATATCAAGAAGCTATTTACAGAAGAAAAAGGTGAAAATTTCCCAAACATGGGAATGGAAACTGACATATGTATCAGTGAAGCATAGAACTCTGAATAGCTATAACCAAAATAAAACAACACCCAGACATATAATAATGACTATCCCAAAAATCAAACATAAGAACAGAATATTAAAAGCTGTTAGAGAGAAAAGACAGATCACCTATAAAGGAAAACCTATCAGAGTCACAGCAGACTTCTCAACACAAACAATGAAATCAAGAAGAGCATGGAGTAAAGTATTTCAAATCCTAAATGAAAATGACTTTCAACCCAGACTGATGTACCATGAAAACTGTCCTTCAAAATGGATGGAGAAATTAGATACTTCCATAATAAAGAACAGCTAAGAACTTCATGATCACCAAACCAATCCCACAAAGAATACTGAAAGACATTCTAAATACACAAAGGAAAAAACCACTAAGCAAGGCAGACAATTAAACAGAATGGATAAGTAAAGATACAACAGCAGAAAGATAACATGTCAATAATAAACCAATATGTAACAGTTATAAGGATTAATGTAAATGGCCTCAATTCAACAATTAAAAGAAACAGAGTTGCAGAATTGATCAAGAAGCAACATGCAACCATATGCTGTCTGCAAGAAGCCCATCTAATCCAAAAGGACACTCATAGACTGAAAGTCAAAGGATGGAAAACAATACTTCATGCAAAAGAAACCCAAAAAGAAGTGGGGTAGCTATTATGTTTGCAGACAATGTGAACTTCAAACCAATAATTATCCAAAGAGTTAAAGAAGGTCACTACATACTGGTTAGAGGAAAACTTCAAGAGGAAGAGATAACAATCTTAAATATATATGCACCAGATTCCAGAGCACCAGCTATACAAAGCAAGTATTAACAGAATTGAAAAATCAAATAAGCAATGAAACAATTATAACAGGAAGCCTTAAAATGCCATTGACACAAAGTGACAGATCAACCAGACAGAAAATCAGCAAAGAAATAATAGAACTGAATCAAACCTGTAAGAAAGGGACTTGATAGACGTATACAGAGTGTTCCATCCAAAAACATCAGAATATACATTCTTCTCAGCAGTACATGGGACATTCTCTAAAATAGACCATACACTAGCCCACAGAACATATTTATGTAAATGCAAAAGAATTGAACTATCACACATATTCAAATTCCAATGAGACACGATGTGGTAGACAGAACCAATGGTAATAGAACAAAAAAATAAAGCATGGTAGGGCTTCTAAGAAGGATAATATTTAATCAGCAATAGCTGTCATAATGTTTTCTTCAAAACAGCTGTTCATATCATCACGTATGATATAGTCAAACAAAACAGGAAATTATCCCATGCATGTTATCACTTCATAGCACCATGAAAGTAGAAATTAATGATAAAAGAAATTGAAAAAACTCATAAACACATGGAAATTGAATAATACATTCTGGAGCAATCAGTGGGTCACAAAGGAAATTAAAGTACAATTAAACAATATCTACAAGCAAACAAAAATACAGATACAACTTACTGGATATTGTGGGATGCAATGAAAGCAGTCCTTAGAGGAAAATTTATTGCACTGAGTTCCCACATCAGGAAGACAGAACGAACACAAATAAACAACCTGATGCTACACTTCAAACATCTAAAAAAAGAAGAGCAAGCCAACCCAAAGCCAAAAGAAGGGAGGAAATTATAAAGATCAGAGCAGAAATTAATGCACTAGAGACTAAGAAAACAATACAAGGAATCAATGAATCAAAGAGTTGTTTCTTTGAAAGAATAAATAAAATTCATAAGCCCCTGGCCAACTTTATTAAAAAAAGGAAAGTAAAAGCTCAAAGTCATGCAATAAGGGATAAAAAAGGTGAAATCACTACAGACTCTATGGAAATAAAGAAGGTCAGCAATACCTAGAGTTTTTGAGAATCTATACTAATAGGTTCAATAACACAGAAGAAATGGACTGATTCCTAGAAACATATGAATTGCCAAAGCTGGGTCAAGAAGATGTAAAACTGCTGGATAACCTAATTTCTATTAATGAAACTGAAAATGTAATTAAGTCCTTACCAATAAAGAAGATCCCAGGCCCAGAGGGATTCACTGTGGAATTATACAAGAAATACAAATAAGACATAATGTTGACACTCCTCAAACTTTTCAATGAAATTGAAAGGAACGTAATTCTTGTTAAGGCCTTCCTGGAAGCAAATATCACTCTAGTACCAAAATCAGAGGAAGACTCAACTAAAAGTGAGAACTATAGGCCCATCTCCCTTATGAACATAGATGCAAAAATTCTCAATAAAATATTGGCAAACAGGATGTAGCAAATCATCAAGAAGATTATACACCATGAAAAAGTGGGATTTATCCCAGGAATGCAGGGATGGTTCAACATAAATAAATCAATAAATGTAATCGACCATATCAATGGAGCCAAAAGTAAGAATCACATGATCATCTCTATAGATGCATAAAAAGCTTTTGATAAGGTCCAACACTCATTCATGCAAAGAAACTTATAGAGAATGGGAAAAAATGGTGTCTACCTCAATATGATAAAGGTCATCTATGACAAACCAACTTCCAGCATCATATTAAATGACCAAAAACTGAAAGCCTTTACCTTAAAATCAGGCACAAGACACAGATGTCCTTTATCACTGCTCCTATTCAACACAGTACTGGAAATACTAACCAGAGCAATTGGACAAGAGAGAGAAATAAAAGCAGTAAAGGTAGGAAAAGTGGAAGTTAAATTATCATTATTTGCAGATGACATGATACTTTACGTAGAAGACCCCCAAAACACCATTGAAAGACTCTTAGATATAGTAAATAAATTCAGCAATGTATGTGGATACAAAGAGAATACTCAAAAATCAATAGCATTCCTAAACACTAAAAACAAAATCACTGAGAGAGAAATAAGAGAAGCCACACCATTCACACTAGCCTCCAAAATATGTAATACTTAGGAATTAATCTAATGAAAAAAAATAAAAGAGCTATATAGGGAAAATTACAAAATCCTGAAAAATAAACCAAAGAGGACCTCAGAAAATGGAAAGACATCCCTTTTTCTTGGATAGGAAGAACAAATGTTGTGAAAATGTCCATTCTTATATGGATTCAATGCAATTCCAATCAAAATACCTCTAACATACCTCATAGATCCAGAGAATTCACTCCTAAATTTCATCTGGAACAAGAAAAGACCTAGAATAGCAAAGGCAATTCTAAGTACAAGACAAGGCAAAAGGCATCATAGTCCCTGACTTGAAGTTATACTACAAATTTACTGTAATAAAATCAACCTGGTATTGGAATAAAAACAGATCTGAGGAAAAATGGAATAGATTGAAAGATCCAACCACAGCTACAAACACACTCAACAACCTTTTCTTTAATAAATGGGCCAAACATGTTCACTGGAAGAAAGATAGCCTCTCTACTAACTGGTGCTGAAAAAACTGACTCTCCCTATGTGAATCACTAAAACTAGACCCATGCCTATACCATGTACTAAACTAAGATCTAAATGGATCAAAGATTTAAATATTAAAACAGAAACATTAAATCTGTTGGAAGGCAAACTAGGCAAAAATCTTGAAGATATAGGGGTAGGTAGAGAATTCATGAACAAGAATCAAACCACATAGGAAATACTTCCTAGAATCAATAACTGGGATCACATCATATTAAAGAGTTTCTGCATGTTGAAGGAAATCTCCAGCACAGCGAAAATAAAACCAACAAACTTGGAAAAATCTTAGCAAACTGTCCCTTAGACAAAGGATTCCTGTCTAGAACTTATAAAGAATTAGAAAAATGCAGACCCCCAAAATTCAAAGACCCAATCCAATAATGGGCATCCAAGATGATTACAAAGTTCTCAGATGCAGATGAAGAAATGCAAATGGCAAATAAATACATGAAAAAATGTTCATCATCATTAGTCATGTGAGAAATGAAAATTAAAACTACCATGAGATGCCATCTCACTCCAGAAAGAATGACCAGGACCAAGAAAACTACCAACAACAATTGCTGGAGAGCCTGAGGGGGAAAAGGAAATTTTCTGTGCTCTTTGTGGGAGTGTACACGGGTGCAACCACTGTGGAGGTTAATCTGGAGATTCCTCAAAACCTGGGTTTGTAAGTCCCATTTGACCCAGCTATTCCAGTTCTCGGCACATTCCCAAAACTGAAAACATCAGACGACAGTGATATATGTGTACCCATGTTTATAGCAGCACAATTTGTAATAGCCAGAACTTTGAAACAACCTAAGTGCCCATCAACTGAGTAATGGATAAAAAAGTTGTGGTACTTTTATACAATGGAGTACTACTCAGCTATAAAGAATGATCACATTGAGATATTTATAAAAAATGGATGCAACTTGAGTCTATACTCATAAGCGAAATAAACCAAACTCATGTATAAATATTCTATAGTCTCCCTAGTGTAAGCAATGGTAAACATACATAAGATTTTATGGTAAGCATGATCCCCCATTATATTACTTTGAAGCCTTATAATGTTTTCATTCATCTTTTGGAATGACTTTATTCTATTTTGTTTGATTTTATTATGTGTGATTATGTGGACATTTATTTTGAAAAAAAACAAGACATTATGGCAGCCATTGCTGATTTAATATCATCTTGCTTTGAAGTCCTACCATGCTTTTGTTCTTCTATTACCATTGGTTCTATCATGTTGTGTCTAATTGGATTTTAATATATGCTATAGCATAAACAAATTTTTATGGAAAATGAGATATTTAGTAGCCATTTTTCATTTTATGTTATTTGGTTCAGAATGCCCTTTAATTCTTTCCATCTCTTGAGTGGTTTTATACTATTTTGTTATGTTTGATATTATTGTTTGTGAAGCTATGCTCAACTATTTCAAAGAAAGAGACATTATGGTAGCTTCTGCTAATACCTTGTTGTCTTGTGAAGTGGTGTATTGCTTACATTGTTCTGTTCTGATGCACTTAGTTCTGTCCTCTTTTGTTTTATTCTCTTAAAAATAAAATTTAAAAAGATTTGAGATATGTCAAATGTATTGAAGTTCACTTATCACCCCATAAATCCAATTTGGCTTTGAATGCAACCATTTTATCTACTAACTTAAGTATAGTTGTCCTTCTCCCTGAAGTACCATGTGGCATTTGTTAAACACGGTGAACATGTCACATAATTAAACAAGACTGACAACCCATTCAGTGTTAATGAAATGTGCATCTAGTGGTGAGTGTTTTTTTACATTACATGTGTCTGAAGTAGAACTCATTACTCAAAAACTTCTGGCAAGTAATTTGCCTTTAATTAACTCTCTTATCTATGTGTAAAAAACTCATATGTGCTCTGTGTCCAAGTCCTTAGATAGATACATAAGGCAACATGTGTAAGGGCACAAATTTAATGTTGTTGACAATTTCAGTCACATCACAGTTAAATTTATGTGTCATGTTTTTTAGTTAGGAAGCATTTCTTTAAGAGTGAAACACTGGGTAGACTCACACTCTATATTATATTCACATTCAAAACTGACCTAAGTAGTAAAACCAGAAATCTCCCTAGACATGGCACCCACTCTATGCATACATATACAAACACAATCTGACCTCTTCAGTTTTCTTGCTATGTAATTTTACAAAGACTTCAATAGTTCTGCTTCAGTAGTGTTGTTTAGGAACAAAAGTGCACATAACATCCTCAGAAATATCCTTCTGAAAAAAATATATCAAATAAATTGAACATGTTTACCTTGTCAACATCCATATATTAATATTCTTGTCAATGTGGATTCTATACCATGGAGACTTCAGTAAATATTTTCAAAATTTTTACTTCTTCAATATACTTGGTTATTTCATAATTTAATTTAAATTGGCTTTATTATACACAGCTAAGTTAGATAGAAATATTATAGGCAGTCAGAAACGTCAAGGCCCTCAAAGGAGCCACTGCAGAAGACCAGATATCTTGCAACTCTCAGAGAGAAAGGAACCTCCCAGTGTGAGCCAGGCCTCAAAACAAAAGATTAAACAAATGCACTCACATACTTTCTAAGGATAAACATCAGGAACTGACATTCTAAATATACATCTATCATTTTGTGGAAGCCCAAAGGAGCCACTAACCAATTCTATGTAAAAGCCCTATTCTGTATTCTCATTCCTTTGATTGCTTTCTGACTGGCTTCCACATTTCATACCAAAATAATGAATTTTACCTCATCAAATGCACTGCGATCTTACTGGTAGATCACAGTTCTGTTCCACCTCATTCCCACCTTGTGATTTCCCATTTTTCCCCATCTTGTTGTTTTGCTCTATAAAAATTCTTTAAAAATGAAGGATCCTTGGCAATCCACTCAGGACTCTTCTGTCTTATTATCTTGGAAAGAAGTCATCATTTTCTCAATAAATATATTCTGCTCCTAACCTCTGCTGTTCCTAAAATCCATTCTTTGATTTTAGAGAACATGAACTCATTCCAGATACCTAGAAGGTTGGGAGATTCTTTCTGCTATATCAGTACTGGCAGCATCATATAAATGGAACCAATCTCTATCTCTTTTATCACTTCCTATTTATATTCTCATATTTTTTCTTTCATTACTTCTCTTAAACCTTCTCCAGGCTACCTGACTCATTCCAGTTTTTCTTTTGCATTTCATATATATGTTTGAAATTTTATCCAGCAATAAAAAAGGAAAGAAGAAAAAAATTAAAAATTGTATAGAAAAAATAAATTATTTGTATTTCATTATTATATGTTTCTTCACATAGAATATCCAATAATATCCATTAGACAACTTTGATATTTGATAATTAATGTCAGCAAAGTGGTATATTAAAATCAGCACACACAAATTGCAGCTTTTGTATATATCCATAATGAATGTGTTGAAAAAATAAACATTTCCATTTAATATGGTTTCAAAAACAGTATGCATAGGCCTAAATCTAATCAACAAATATAAGATGTCTACAATGAAAATTAAAAATAACTGAAGAAACTAAAAATGTTGGAAAAGAAAATGCCTTCTTAGTCATAGATCAATAAATATTGCTTAGTCATAGATGAAATAAATATTGCTAAAATAATTATATTACCAAAAGCAATCTGCCAATCCAATCCCTATTACAACACTAAAGGTATACCTTGCAGCATTAGAAAAAGGAATCCTAAAATTTATATGTAAGTACAAAAAAGCCAAGGAATGGCAAAGATATTCTTAAAACAAGTAGAAGGTATTATAAAACCAAAACTTAAATTTTACTGCAAAGATCTGAAAACTAACCAACTTATCTCAAGGGCAAAAATTGACATATACACTAAAACATTAGTAAAAAGAAACAAACCAGTGAATCTAGAACCATCTGATTTTAGATAAAGAATCAAATATATAGGCTGGAAAAAACACAATCATTTCATCAAATGACACTGGAGAAAAATGGATATCTACATGCAGAAACCTATGGATCTATACTTATCTGTTACCCTGTATTAAGTCAAATAAAAATAACCCAAAACATAGACATAAAAACAGAACCATGGAAACTGTCTGATGAAAGCATTGTGGAAACACCTGAAGAAATAGGCACAGAGACTTCCTGAATGGGACCCCAGTAATAGAGAAATTAACAGCCAGCATGAAGAAATAGAATTAAGTTAAATAAAAAAAGTTTCTTCACAGAAAGAAAGGTCAACATGAAAAGGAGTTCTAATGGAAGAGAGCCAAAGAAAATATTTTCTTAAAAGGTACAAAACTTGTGACATGTTTCATCTATCTTTGCTCAAAATAATATGTTCAGTGTAAACAACAGTAGATTAGTATCTTGCTGAAGATTTTTAAATCTATATTTATTTTACAAAATGATTTGTAATTTTCTTTTTCTAGTTAATTCCTTTGAATCAAGACAGTCCTGGCTTCCTGAAATTATTTTGGGAGTATTACTTCCTTTTCAATTTCATTGAAGACCTTAAGGAATATTGGCATGATACATTACATTAAAGATCTTATATATTTCAAATAAAGTCATTCGGTCCTGGATCTTTCTTTTTTGGTAAGGTGTTTATTTCTGGCTCAAATTCTTTCATTGTTACTTGACTGTCTTTTTTTTATGTATTCTAGTTTAACTTATGGTAATTGCTATGTGTCTAGGAATTTATTTCTTCTAGATTCCATGATTTATTGTAGTAGAGATTTTTGAATTAGTAGTAATCTTACATGTTACAGCAGTGATCATTGAGATTTCATCTTTTTCATTTCTACTGGCATTGACATTAATCTATACATTCCTTAATAATAATAATTTTAACTAATGGTTTATCTACTCTTTTATTTTGAATAACCAACAAAGAGAAAGCAATGAATCAATGAAAACATACATCACAATGAATAGTCCTTGTGCTAGGCATGCAAGAATTGTTTAACATTCACAAATCAATAAATGCAATACATTACACTACCAGAAGCAATAAAAGACGTATGACCTTCAAAATAGATGCCAAAAATTCCTTTGAAGAATTTCACCATCTATTCATGTTAAAAACTCTAAAACTTTTTAAATTAAGAGAAATATGTAGAAAATCTGATTTCAATCTGACAAAAGCCATATATGACAAACCTATTCCCAACATCGTATTAAAAGTGGAAATAATGAAATCTTTGGCTCCAAAACCAGGAACACTAAGTCCACTCTAGTGCAATGCAGTACTCAATATGTTAGTCAAAGCAGTATGACAGTAGAAGAAATAAAAGGAATGTGTGCAGAAAAGGAAGAAGATAAATTGTCATTTTTGTATATGACATGATGGTTTAGATGGAAGATTCAAAAATTGCACAAGACTACAAATAAAATCCACATTTAGAAATGCAGTAGGTTTCAAAATAAACACACAAAATAAATAGCATTAACATATATTGATAATGAACCTATTAAGAATGAAATTAAGAAAACAGTACTATTCACAATAGCTTCAATATTTATTTAATATATTTAAATGAACTGAAATCAAAAGTATGGAACACCTAAATGATGAAAATGTGTAGAGCTCTGATGAAAGAAATTAAAGAGAACATCTGAAAATGCAAAGATATGTTTTGTCCAGGACAGGAAGAAGTAATAGTGTGCAAATGGCTATACTACCAAAATTGATATATAGATTTTATGAAATCCCTATCAAAATACTAACAGCATACCTTAAAGTTCTAGAAAGCACAATCCTAAAATTTACATGGAACTACAGGAGAGTCAAAGTAGTATAAGCCATCATAGGCAACAAGAACAAAGCAGGAGACATCACAATCCCAAATTTCAAATTATATTACAAAGCTATAGTAAAGAAAATAGCATAATACTGGCACAAAAAGAGTTAGGAGTCATGGACTAGAAAATAAAAGGCAGAAACACCACATGGATATCCAGTCACCTGATCTTTCATAAAGAGGTCAAGAATGTATGCCATTATAAAAATAGCTTTTAACAAATTCTGCTTAGAAAAGTGATTACACATGTGCTAAAAATTGAAGCTAGACCCATATGTCACTGCATACTAAAATAAAATCAAAATGGATTAAATACCACTCTTGAAAAGAGAATCAAAATCTGCTGTAGGATAAAAATAGGTAACTCTCTTGAAGACATAGGCATAGGTAAGGACATTTAAAAGTGAACCCTATTACAAGACTAAAAAATTATCAAAGGAGATTATATCAAATTAAAACCTCTACACAGCAAAGTAAATATCTAATAGCATTGAAACACAAACTATAGAATCAAAAAATAAATTATCAGTTATTTCTTAATGAGATGGATAATATGAAGAATATACAAAGATCTCAAAATGTTACATCCTAATGATCCATTCAAAATGGGCCATTGTAATGAAAAGACACTTCTTAAAAAGAAAGACAAATATCCAATAAATATAAAAAATACAATATCTTTGGCTATGAGACAAACATAAATTAAAACAAAATTGAAATTTATCTGACTCCAAAACCAAAAACTATCAAATATATCAAAAAATTTCTACTAGGGAGGATGCATAGAAAAAAGGAACCCTTCTATATTGCTGGTGGAGATGTAAGCTAGTACAATCACTGAGAAAAGCAGTATGGAGTTTCCTCAAATAATTAAAGATTGAAATTTAATTTCATCCAGGTATTGTCATTCAAGGAAACTTGCCAAATCAATAAAAGACACCATATCACAGTGATGCGGGCCTACACCTAATTATATAAGTGCTTTCATAATACCTACATCTTGTAACTGGACTATGTTTTCATTAACAGTTGAACAGATAAAGAAAATATATTTATACACAATGGGGTACTACTCTGCCATAAAGAAGGATAAGCTGAGTCATTTGTAGGAGGAAAAATGCACCTTGATACTTGATACCATAATGTTAAGTAAAATATATCAGACACCAAAGCTTAAATAGTGCTTGCTTCCTTATATGAAGAACCCAATTTATAAACAATTTATAGAGGATAACAAAGGAGAGATAATTTGAAATATGGTAATACATGATTTGGAAATGGAAGTGGATCTATAAATGGACACAAGGGAAGTGAGAAGGAGAAGGGAAAGTAAATGTGTTAAAATGTGTCATGTATATCAACCAACCCTTATTGTGAATCTAATTACTGTGTACAGAAAACAGGTATCATTAAACATAAAAAGTAGCTTAATTCTTTGGTGAGTTTTGAGTACCAATGATATATACAAATCTCCAGAAGTTTTTGATTCAGTTAAGGTCACTTAACTCTTATTTTATACCCTTGTCAAGTTGACAAAGAAACAACTCTCCTTCAATTGTATGTAAACTCCAAATATAGAAAATAACATTTTCATGATTCCACCTAATATATTTTTTACTATTCCGCATACAAATAATCACACTAATCGCTTTCCAAAGTCTCAGGGTTTCCAGCAATTCTCAAAACTCCAAATCAGGTTCCTCTGAGCATCAAGAAAAACTTATCTATGAAATTGTAAAATTCAAAAGCCAATTTATTTTCTTCCATATAATACTAGCACAAGGTAAGTATTACCACTGCAAAAGAAAGGAATCGGGAATATGGGACCAAATAAGAACAAAAACCATCAGTATAAACATTGTTCTCTGTTGTTTCATCTTTAGCATCCAGTACATAATGGGGTGTAAGTTCCTAACTAAATAGATAATCTCATCCTTATGTCCTTGATGATTGCAAATTGCATCCTAGAGCAGTGGGTTCATAGGCAAAATCATTAATATATAACTTATACTTCCACCATTCACAGGTATCTGCTTTTATTTACCTTCTCAAAAACTATCTCAAATTTTTTTTACTATTCTTGTGTCTTGATCCAGCTTGTAAGGTGATTTTGCCACTGAATTTAGCTTTAATCAGACAACTACAACCTCTCAGAAGCTTTCTGCATAATATAAGTACAAACAAAATGGGGTAATTGCAACAATTTTCATTAAAATTTCATATTTCTCCCTGATTGACCCCTCTGTATGCTGTGAGCATGATGTAGCATTCTATCCCCCAAAGGTAGTACTACGATAACTAGACCAATGCATTTTAAAGGTAAGCCTAATTAATCAGATTTAATTCTTATTAACTTTTGTAAAAATTGATTTTGTCCTTCTTATACCTGATCGGTTATATGAAAAATCTGAATGTAAATAGAGATTGTTGGGATAAAATGTGAGATAATGTCTATTTGAAAAGAATACACTGAATATGTGAAGAAAGAGAAACAACTTATCTCTTGAAAGATGTTGAAGAGGGAATCATATTAGTGAGGTTTTGTCTTTCAGAACCACCTTGTAACATTTCTTATGCATGCAAATGTTCTATTGTGCTCTGCCATAATTTTGCATCTACCTGAAATTTAACTAAATTCCAAGTCATTAAATCCTTAATAACTAGGTACAACCATGACATAGTCTCTTTAACCTTACTGAGAAGTCCATCAGAAAGAACAGAAGATGAACCCATCTACTATACTTTCAATGAATAACTTTAAATTCTTTTCCCATTATAACCTCCCATATTTGTCATTCTTAGTGAGCAAAAATACTACCTTGCTATAGATATTCAAAGTGCACAGTTGGTGTCATTTTCTTCATGCATTCTCACTGAAAACAATGGCAATAGTCAACAGTTAAACTGAATCCAAAATAATAAAGCTTGCCAACTTATCGGGAAGTCATACTGTCAGCATTAAGTCTGTGTCTGATCATTTATACTAGGTCCAACTAATTAAGACCAAACTGCTGAAAAACATATTAATTTTATGGAGATTATGTGTTCCTATGAAACATACCTGTGGTAGAAACATGTTATCAGCTTGTTCTCTGCTTAAAACATGGTGATTTGTACTGTAGTTAGTGACTGCTATAAGAGGCCATCCAGTAATTAAAGCAACAGTACATTAATCCTGGAAGGCTTTCATGTCAGTCTTAACTCACAAGAAAGGGTTACTATGGAAAATGGATTGTTTCTTTGAGGACCAATGTAGATTCTTTATAATTGTAATACATCATTTTGTGTTTATATTAATACCCAGGACCAAGAGTAAAATTTAGTTATAAAATAACAACAGTGACAACTTAATGATAGAAAAGTGCTGATGTAAATTTAAATAGTCTCAGCACAAAAATGACCACTTTGATGATAATAGAATATGTAAATTTGTTAGATTTAACTATTTCATGAAACATACCCTATTTTATGAATGTGCTTTTTCTTCCAAAGATCCATTTATTGAATTATTGGTATTCAGAGAAACTTAAAGATACGTGGCCTGGAGGAGGAAAGTCACTACTGACCCCTCTCCCTGGTGTAGCTTTCCTAGATTCCTACATCTCCTTATGATATTTCACCCTTGTGCCATGCTCTGAGACCATGATGCCCTCTGCCATCATGTGACAGAATATGATACACTTGAGTGAGCCAGTTCTATGCAGTTTGCACTTTGAGCATCTTGAAATGTGAACTACATAAATCTACTTACTTTATAAATTTTGTATCTTAAAGAATTCATTATAGTAACAGAATACACTAATACAGAAAATTCATAGAAAAGCATGAGATTATATGTATATTTACATCTAGAAATGTGTAAGCAGTATTAAAATTCAATAGAAGAGTTGGATGTTTTTGAAATTGCAGGGAACAAAAAGTCTGTAATATTGTAAGTATATCATTATTGGTGACTCTGGTAATGAAATGGAAATAGTCAAGACTGGAGAACAAATCTCAGATGGAAATAAAGATAATACTAGAATTTTTAGTAAAGATAATCTCATTACAGCATAATAAAGAAATTTCTTAGACTCTGGCCATGTCTTTCATCTTTATAGAAAGGCAGATTTAAGAATTATGTGTTTATTGCAGGAATACATTTATAGACAACAAAGAATTCTGGATGCTCAATCAGTCATGTGTGGTACTTTTAGCCAGGTTCACAGTGTTATTCTGGAGCAAAGAAAATAAAAGAGGACAGACATATTTATACAATATGCATACAGATAAAAAATGTGAGTTGGGTAGAGAAATGTATTCCCCAGTAACCACTTGGTAAAGAGATTAGCACAGATTCTAATCATCCAGGTAATTGAACAAATGCCTAAAGGATATATTAGAAACCCTGGAGCCTGGCTCTTCTTTCACATGCACAGAGGCTTTCCAGGGTAGAATTGCTTCATTTACTAGACCCAGAGAACTCTTTACAGGCTCAAAGACCAGAGTCATCTCAAGATTCTTACTTTCTAGAGAAGTGTTCTGTAGCTGCTGCAGTTATGGTACAAGCAGACTTAGGTTCAGCTTCTACTACCATAAGGCTTATGTGTAGCTTGTACTACTAGAACCACACTACCATCCACATAATGCTGATTTTGCAGGTGTACAGGATGCAGGAGTTACTGGATTCAAAGTGTGTTTTGTTGAGGTTTCAATGAAGAACCTAGATGGAATGAATGGAGACTTGTGAGTAAAATTCAAACAGATTTTCTTAAAAGGTGTAAGGAAATGTTCTATTTCCCCAAATTCCAGCTTTATAAGCAATAATGCACGCTTACTGTGTCAGAAACATACAGGTGCATGCCTTTTTTACCTGCATAATCAAAAGGACCTGATATGTTCATGATTTTTGATGTGCCATTAATAAAAATTTTGTTCTTGACCCAAGTGTCTCATATTTCTACCAGCTCACATAAAAAGATGGCACAATGACACATTAACTTACACATAGTATAAAATCTTAGATTCTTGACAGTTTTTGACAACAGGTTTTTCTCATACATTTAAGAATAACCTGCTTTCACACATACAAGTTATTTAATCTGCATCTTATTTTTATAAAATGAGGATGTTTCAAATTATTTGGTCCTGAAGCTACACAAGCTATGCATGCTCCAGGGAGACAAAAATCAGCATCTCCCAAGATTTGGCCATGCAATAATTTAGCGGACAAGAAAAGAAATCAAATATCCAGCCTTCCTGGTAAACTGTGCAATCCGTGCACACTCCTGGGAGAGAAATTCATCATTGCCTGACAATCTGCCATACTGGGACTTAGGGAACCAACAAAAAGATCAACTAGCCAGACTTTCTGGCAAGCTGCACATGTTTCACTTGTTCCAGGGAGAGGAAAGTCAGATAGCTCCCTCTGTAAGCCTATCAGCGTGTGGGCTGACTCAAACATTGTTCATATCTCTCCCACCCCCAATAAGAAACTGGATGTTTCAGAGGACAGCCTGAATTGATAGCAAGTAAAGTCTATAAAGCAACTAAATGCTTATTATGTTTGGTTGATAATGCAGGACTGAGGCCAGTGGTCTGAGCATCTCTTCAGAGTATGACAGTATGTAATATAGCAAATGTGGGGGATTTTCTTCTATCTTATCTTTGAAGTCAAATACTGTTTTCATTGTTTTGCTTGTTTCTGATTGAGTGTTTTGATTGATTTAATATTCTGTTTTTGAATGATTTTATAGTGTTTTCATTTGGGTTTGGTTTTGCTATATCTGATGGAATGGACAACAATTGTGAAGATAACAAGATATGCTATGGTAGCTATTATTGGTTTCCTGGTATCCTGTTTTGAAGTTCAGTATCAATTCTGCTATGTTGTTTTGATTGGCTTTGTTCAGTCTTGTTTTGTTGGATTTTATGATCTTTAAAATAAAAAAACAAATTAAAGAAATAATTCCATACTACAAAAATGCTGCAACAAATATATATATGTATATATATATAATATATACATATATATATATAAATATTTGTGCAAGAAAAAATGTCCTTGTAATAGAAATATACCACTTAATATTAATCTTATCATTGAACTTTAGTTAAACATTTTAAGTCACACAGAAATTTACAATGGTTTAATCAAATTAGACATCTCTTTTCTTTGTGACTGACAGGCTTTGCTTCTTGATGATGAAGACTTTTTTATACAATTTAGTCTCCTATATACATCTTAATTTTTTAAATAATTCTCAAAATTATTTTAAATCTATCACAAGTACACACTGGCAGGCAAGACTAGCAGACATCAAGTCCAGTGTGGTCACATGCCAGCAGGTGAGACCAGTAGAGAGCAGGCCTAGTATAAACACACATCAGGATGTAGGAAAAATAGCTTGAAAAAATCCAAAGCAGCAGAAGCCACCCACTGGATCTTTATGGAATGATAGCAGCAGAAATGAACAAACAATTGGAAGAGACTATAAAAAGCATAATCTAACAGGTAAAAAAAGAAATGATGTTTAAAAAGAACGGTGTTAAAGGAGACACAGATAAAAAATATAGAGCTTAGAGAAATGTGGGAAACAGTGAATGCCCAACTTAGGAAAAAATGGAATCTCCACATACTTAAAAGGATATATGAGAAAGACAAAACCAAGAACACAAATACAAGAACATGGATAGAAAGAAACCACCTGGCTGGACAAACAATGAAACAGAAGAGAAAGACAAGGAATCAACTACAGGATAGTAATATGAACAAGATAAGCATAGATAGATAGATAGATAGATAAATATATATAATTTATCATCTTCAATGTGTATACACTCAGTTCACCAATAGAAGGAAATGGAAAGGCAGAATGGATCAAGAATCAACATTTAACAACATGCTACATAAAATAAACACATTTAACTTGAAAATAAATTCATAGAATGAAAGTCAAAAGATGATATATATGCACTAAACATAGGAGCATAGAATGGTGTAAGACAAATATTAGTGCATATGAAAAATCATGTAAGCACTAATTCAATCATAGTGGGAGACCTTACCAGTCTTTTGTCAGGAAGAGAGCTCAACTAGAAAATAATCTACAAAAAAAAAAATAACAGAACTGAATCAAACTTGTGAACAAATGAAGGTGTACAGAGTATTACACCCAAAAACATCAGAATACATACATTTCTTAGAGAAATAGAAGCCACCATGAAGCAAGTCCTCCCTGTGAATTGACACCATGCATTGGTCTTTGGAGGTACAGCCAGGCTCCAGCATTTCCCCATGATTCAGCAACATTTGTGGACTGCAGAGGAAGAGAACAAGAACTCAACAAGAAGCAAGCCCTCCCTGCAAATGGGTGCTATGTTTGGGCCACTGAAGTGGAAGCCAGATGCCAGCCCCTTATGGGTCATGGGCTGAGAAAAAAGAAGAGTCAACCCCCACATCAACCATAAGTGACCAACTAATGAAGAGAAACACAGGCTGTAGTGATAGCTATTGAGGCAGAATACAATTTAATGCTTGCAGTCTTTAGTGTTTCACTAAATTTGAAGACCTATAGCTACTGGTGTAATCATTTATTGAGAGGATGGAAGTACACAGTGCGGCATATATGGGGGAATCTCTGTCTGAGAGTGGTGGCCATTGATGATTCCGTATTGTCTTGTATTGAAGTCCTGTATCATTTTCATTGTTTTCTTGGGTTGAATTATTTTTCTGTTTTGTTTGATTTTACTGTATCCAGTGGCATGGGAAGCTATTTAAAAAATAACAAGATATAGTATGGTGGCCATTTTGGATTTACTACTACCTTGTATTTGGAAATTCTTTATTGCATTCATTGTTTGTTTTTATTTGTTATATTCTGTTGTGGTCTGTTCAGTTATTACTATGTTTGAAGGTATTTGTGGTTATTTGGAAGAAAACAAGATGCATTATGGTAGCCATTGTTGATTTCCTATTGTTTCAAAGTCCTGTGTCACTTGCACTTTTTTTGTTGTTTTGTTTTTGGATTAGCTTTGTTCTGCTCTATTTTGCTTTGTTCTATTCTCTTTAAAATTAAAAAAAGGAATAGGAAGCTGATGGACATTTGTTAAAAGAAGACATATAAAATGCCAACAGATATATGAAAAAGTGTTCATCCCACTAATCCTTACAGAACTATCAGTGAAAACCACAATGAGATATCATGTAATTCCTACCAGAAAAGCTATCATCAAAAATACAAAGATGCAGGTGGAGAAGGAAGTAGAAAAAAAGTTAATCATTAAGGAGCAATGTGTGTGATCTGTATAGTTACTGGACTGGTACTTTCACATGTGTATGTGATTGTCAAGGGTCACTGGGCTAAAATGTTCACCTCTTTACATTTTTCGTATGTGTAGCTTAAAATTATAAAAAGAGCATGAGAAAGCACTCAAAAAAACAATACATGTTCTTTTCAGTTGCACAAAATATATTCTTTAAAATAGACCATATACTAGCCCACAAACATGCATAAATTAATGCAAAATAATTGAAATTATCCCATGCATATTGTCTGACACTAGTGCCATATTACTGGAAATTAATGAGAAAAGAAATCACAAAAATTCTGTAAAAATATAAGAACTAAATAACCTCCCTGTAAGCAAACAATGGGTAATAGAGGAAATTAAAGAAGAAATTAAACAATACCTACAACCAAAAGAAAATGAAAATACAATTTACTCAAACCTCAGGGATGCAATGAAAACAATTCTCAAAGGGAAACATAATATGATGAATTCTCACATCAGGAAAAGAGAATGAATATAAATGAACAACCTGATGTTACACCTCAAATATCCAAAAAAAAGAAGAACAAGTCAAGCCCAAAGCCCAAAGAATGGAGAAAATTATAAAGATCAGAGCAGAAGTTAATGTAGTTTAAACTAAGATAACAATAATAAGAATTAGCAAATTGAAGAATTGGTTCTTGGAAAAATAAATAAAATCTATACGACACTAGACAATGCTCAAATTCATGCAACAAGGAATTAAAATATTCAAATTCATGCAATAAAAAATGAAAATGGTGAAATCATTACAGAACCTGTGGTAATACAGAAGATTATCAATATTTACTTTGAAAAACTTTACTCATGTAGGTTCAATAACACAGAAGAAATATATAGATTCCTAGAAATATATGAATTATCAAAACTGGATCAAAAAATTAAAACTGCTGAATAACCCAATTTCAGTTAATGAACTAAAAAATGTAATTAGAACCTTACCACCAAATGAAATCTCTGGTCCTGGTGGTCACTGTTGAATTCTATGAGAAATTAAGGAAAGATGCAGTACCAACACTCCTTGAACTCTTCAGTGAAACTAAAAGGGAAGCAATTCTCCCTCACTCATTCCTGAAATAAAGAATTACCTTAATACCAAAATTAGAGAAAGACTTAACCAAAAAGAGTACTACATGTCAAACTCCCTAATGTACATAGATATAAAACTCCTCAATAAAATACTGACAAACAGAAAGCAGTGAATCATCAAGAAGTTTATATACCATGACCAAGTGGGATTCATCTGAAGAATACAGGGATGGTTCAACATATGCAATCAATAAATTTAATACAACATATCTATAGAGCCAAAACAAGAATCACATGATTACCTCAATAGAATTGGAAAAAAAACTGATATAGTCTAGCACTTATTCGTGATAAAATCCTAACAGAAAATCAGAATAGATGGTCTTTACCTTAATCTGATTGAAGCCATATACTATAGGCCAACAGCCAACATTTTACTAAATAGGCAAAAACTGAAAATTTTTAACCTAAAATGAGTAACAAGACAAGGATTTGAACTATCACTGTGCCTATTGAACATAATTTTGTAAACATTAGCCAGAACAATTAGACAAGAGAGAGAAATAAATGGAATAAGAATAGGAAAAGAAAAAGTTAAATTATATTTATTTGCAGATTACATGATCCTCTACATAGAAGACCCCCAAAACTCCACGGCAGGACTTCTAAATCTAGTAAATAAATTGAGTAATGCAGCTGCATACAAAGTCAGCACTCAGAAATCAATAGCATCCCTGTAA
The DNA here is from genome assembly GCA_004027295.1 of Dolichotis patagonum. Lineage (NCBI taxonomy): Eukaryota > Metazoa > Chordata > Mammalia > Rodentia > Caviidae > Dolichotis > Dolichotis patagonum. The sequence goes on from PVJX010024408.1 coordinate 26,994, forward strand.
AAAAACCCAAAAAACCCAGAAAGAAATTATGGAAAACACAACTGTCACAATATCAACCACAAAATGAAATACTTAGGAATCAATCTAACAAAGAAAGTAAAACATTGATACATTGAAAATTAAAGTAATGTAAAAAAATCGAAGAGGATTTCAGAAAATGGAAAGATATTCCTTCTTTGTTTGTTTGATTGATTTTTGGTATTGGAAATAAAACTCACTACCTTTCACTCACCAAGCAATTACTTGAATTGCTGAACTAAATCCCTGGCCCCAATATTTCTTGTTCATGAAGAAGAAACATTGTGAAAATGGCTATTGTTACACAGACTTAAAACAGTTCCAATCAAAATAACATTAGCATACCTCACAAATATAGAGAAATAATTCCTAAAATTCATGTGGAAGCACAAGAGCTCTAGAATTGTAAAAATATTCTGGGATACAAAGGCAAGATAGGAGGCATCAAAATCCCTGGCTTGAAATTATGTTACAAAGTTACTGTGATAAAATCAGCATGGTACTAGCAAAAACACATGCCTGAAGTTCAATAGAACAGATTAGTAGATACAGCCACAGCTACAAACACACACTCAGCCACCTTATCTTTGACAAAGGAACCAAACAACTGCACTAGAAGAAAGAGACTCTTTAATAAGTGGTTCTGGAAAAACTAGCATTTGTATGCCAAAAAGCAAAACTAGATCACTGTCCATCACTGTGCTCTAAAATAAAGTCAAAATGGAACAACAATCTAAATATCAAAATAGAAACACTAAATATACTGGAAACCAAGGCAGGTAAAAATCTTTAAAATACAGGGGTAGGTAGAAAGATCATGAAGAAAAATCAAACTGAATGCAAAATACTTCCAGAGTCAACAATTTGGATCTTGTCTTACTAAAAAGTGTTTGCATGTCAAAAGAAATCTTGAACAGAAAGAAAAGAAACCCCACAAATTCTGAAAAATTTTAGCCAAATGACTCTCAGCAAAAGCACTTCTATGAAGAACATATAAAGAATTTAAAAAATCAGGCCCCCAAAATTCAACATTCCAGTCTGAATATGTGCATCTAATATGTATAGACATTTCTCAGGTGAAGAAATGCAAATGACCAATAAATATATGAAAA
>PVJX010024409.1:0-28123 GCA_004027295.1 Dolichotis patagonum
ACCACCCATAGTTGCCTAGTTACCCGACTACATCATATGATCTCACTTCCTCATTTCTGCCTTCTATATAAGCCATGTTCACTTCCTCAATAAACGAGACTTGATTGGAATTGCTCGACTTGTCTCCGTCTCTCTTTCCTCTTGTCCCGTTTTCATCCCATCCCCGTTCCCCCTCCAGGTTAGACCCACGGATTGATCCCCAGGCCGGATCAATGCACCACCACTCCCAACTCAGAACTGTAGTTTTATGTTTTGCTCTAATAAAGTTTTCATTCCAGGCTGCACATTGCAATAACTTGAGGAAATTTTTTGTTTTTGTTTTATTGTATTGTGTTTTTTTTTATAGGAGAGTCAGTACTCTACTGTTTCCTCCCTGAGATTCTAATTTAAATGGTCTTGGGTGGGGCTTTTGGAAATCAGCATTTTAAAAAATGCTTCCTAGTTGCTCCATATTTATGGGGAACAGCTAGTATTTTATGACTGATGTACTATAAATGTGGGTCATGTCCTGTAGAATCTGACCTTCGTGCAAAAAGACACTGGCTCCCAAACATTCACCCAAAGACAGAAGACAAGAGCATCCCCTGGAAGACCCTTAAGAGCTTGGCTAAAGTGTTCACAAAGTAGCTGCTCAGTGGTAGGACTTCCGTATGTGCCGAACTGTTTTCCTCATGGAGATGGCACATTTCCTGCAGCAGTTCACTCCTCCTCCTCAAAAGTTCAGCTTAAGAGCCATGGCAAGACTGATCAGTCCCAGGAAAAGTCAACCATGCACACAATTTCCTGGTAGAAAATAAAGATGCTTGGGTTAGAAGCAAATGTGTTAAGTCTCAGTTGCCCTCAGAATATAATTTGGAATTGTGTTCAAACACAAGGATGCCTGAAAAGTCCTATTTATGAAGTCAGTGGAACAAGAGTCATTGACTATTTTGCCTAAGTTATTTTAATAGATGCTTAAAATGTTTTCTGGCTTCCCTGATTACTGAATCTGTGCACCTGGGATGGAATTTATGCATAAGAGTACTCAGGCTATCTTTCTTTTTGCTTCATGCTAGGGGGTAAGCAGCAAGTAGAGAGACCAACTGTATTTTTCTTTTGCTGTTAAAACTCTGCTTTCCAAGTTTATCTGTATCTGTGTTGTCATTTCCTTTTTGTTTAATGATTTAAAGAAGAGACTTGGCCTCATATCTTTGCCCTATGTTTTTTAAAGGAAAAAAGGATGTTTACAGAAACCCCTGTCCTGGAGTTTCTGGGAACAGAGACATAATATACTTTTCCAGAATAATTTACAGAGATGTGACCGTTTGGAAAGTGAACACTAAGCAATCTGCCCTACATGTGTTGGCTAATGTTTTCATTAATTGATGTCAAGAACTGTGAAAGGTTTGTGATTTGCCTTCTAATAAGTTAACAAATAGCCTACCATGCTTTCATGGTTGCTGTTACGAGACTGGAGACTCCTGAATGAGATACAGTGACCTTATTATTGATAACATTGGCAGAGGCCAGAATGCTGGCAATTTCTGGTGTCAGGGTGACACATATAGGAGCAGCAGGTTGTGTTATAGGAGAGCTGATACGACCTTGATCTTTCACACCTGGCAAAGCACACTTGCCCTGTGCTCCACAGGATGCCACCATCTCTGTCTTGCAAGGCTGCTCATTAAAACAAAAATTCTTGAAAAGATGATCTGGAATAAGTACAGTCAGTACTTTTCTTATAAGACAGACTGAAACACAGGGATCCCATGAAGAATAGTCTTCCTACAGTAAGTCAGAAGTAACATAAAATACTCATGGAAGTATGGATAATATTGAACACTGAGGGATTCTGTGGACTTTAAATTTCCTATCATCCATCTCAAACGTAGTGAGTGAGTACAGTTATTCCTTCATGTCAGTGAGAATTTGCTGACAAACCACATTACAGGCTCGTGGCTCACAACAGCCATGTATTAACTCACAATTCTTTAGCTTGGTTGGGTGGTTCTTCTGGGGTCTGACTCAGCTGATGTCAGTTGGATTCACACATGCATCAACTGAAGATTTTGGTTGGTTTTTGAACAGTCAACCAGAGCAGAGGCAATTAGTTTCATATGTTGTCACCCAGCAGACTGCCTGAGGGCATCTACACATGCCTGCAGCCATGGGGTCTAAGGAGCAGCAAGAGAGTAAATCCCCTAGTGTGAGCACTTTTTAAGCCTCTGTTATATTTGCTAATGCCCTACAGCAAAAGCAGATCACATGGCCAAAATAAACTCATGACTGGAGAAATAGACTCGTCTCCTCGAGGACAGGAAAAGGCTATTTTCCTCCATACTCCAGATCATGTTAGACCTTTTTTTTTTTTTCAGTGCTGTGCGTTATGTGTTATGGTTTGTGTATGGATGTCCTGGCAAAGTCTCATGTGGTCCTAGGGCTTTTTCAGAGGTAGCTAAATCCACAGTGTGTGACTGATTCATAATGCAATGCTGGGATTAAGGGTGTGAGTGTTAAACTCCCCAAGGGTGGGTAGCCTGCATACAATATAATGGACAGAAAGAAGCTTGTTTTCCCTCTCCCTCCCCTCCCTTTCCCCCTTTTCTCTCTTTCTCTATGTTTTCCTCACTTTCTCTCCCTCTCCCTTTCTTTTTTTTTCTCTTTCTCAGGAGAGACAGCCTGCTAAAAATTAAGAGACTTGCTACTTATGATAGGTAATCCAGACAGCACCTGTACTGTTGCCAGAAATTTATGTAGTGCTTCTCCTTCAGAGTCAGATGTACTTTCAAAGTACATTGCCTTCAAGTACCCAGGAGGGACTGCTATCAACAATGTTTTCTTGCAGGAGGCGGTAAAGCAAAAAACAAAAAAACAAAAAACCCAACCCATTGTCTGGAATCACAGGAGGCCAACTGCAATCTGGACCTCTGCATGTGAAAACAATATATATTTGGTCCAGTCATGTCTCTATGTGGCTCCATCTTGACTGGTATTAGCAAATTCGTGCATGGCCCTGGGTGCTGCCAGACCCTTGCTGCTTTGTCACAGTGTTCTTTCCTATGGAGCCAGTTTGCAGCCTTAGAATCCTTCTCAGCATTGTTCCACATCAGTTACTTCTGTCACTACTGGTAGGAAATGTGGATACTCTTTGCCATTTATGATCAGAAGTTGGGTTAAAATGTTAAACAGGCCTATTCTTCTTCCTGAAGTGTCTGGATCAAAATCCCAAAGTGACCATTGACAAATGACATCATTCTGACTTGATAATACTGAAAGCTGACACAGAAAATAGGAGGATATGAAATAAATCTGTGAGGAATTCAGAGTCCCTCAGGGAACTCATGACTGAAGTGAAAACTGTTCCTCAACTGTGTCAGCTCAGATATTTAATTTTATTTTTTATGGTGCTGATGACTGAACCCAGGGCCTTTGTATGAGCTACATCTCCACCCCATTTTGGTTTTTATTGTGGGACAGGGCCTCACTCACTATGGTGCCTCAATTAGACTCAAAATTTAACTCCTTATGCCTCAGCCTCTCAGAGTGCTAGGTTTACAGGTGTGCGTCACACATCTGGCTCAGCTCAGATATTTTCAGCTGTTCTTGTGAAACACACTTTTATTTGTGTATAAAGGTCATGTCCCGTCAGTTTTGGGTGGAAGCTATACACAATCAATAAAAAGCAAAGGATACCCCTTTGGCTGGAAGGAGTCTGGAGAAGATCTAGGCTGAGTAGAAAATTCGGGACAAATTATTCTGGTTTTTTGCACCACTGGGAAAAAGAGTGAAGTTTTTGATTTCAAGAAGAAAGCAACTAAGATTTGCTCAACTCAGTGATATAATTAGCTGACAAGTTTTTTTTTTTTTTTAGAGAGAGAGACAAGTTCCTCTTCAACAGATTTTTGTATCCCTGAATTTGGATAATGACAGAAGAAAATCAAGATCATTTGAAAAGGACTAATTATAACAGCCTCACCTCTGAATTGATACTAAGTGGGTGGCAAAGGTGGAAAACCCTTGTGACTTCAATATGTCAGGTCTATAAAACAGAGAAGGGGACAGACATATTTTTAGCACATAGCATGTTGACAGCTACTGATTTTAAAATAAGTGCAGACTGCAAGCCCTGCTGATCTCAGGTTGTCTAGGACAAGAGCTTCTCATCTAAAGCATCTGGCTTTCCTGCGAGCTACACTGTTTAAAATTGTAAAGGAAATCAAGCTTCTTGATCTCATTTTGTACCAAGAATGCTTCCAGCATTCTGAGGATGTTGTTCTGTCCCAGGCTATCCATGCTCTTACTATGGCTCTGCCTCTGGAAAAGTGGCCCAGCAGCGCACAACCCCCAGTGCGTAGCTCTATGGGGACCCCTGCCTCCCTCTCACTCCCCCCACCCAGAACTGCTCCCAATGCTCAGTGGTCTTCATGCTTCTACTGTGTCACCACCTTCCCAGCAGCAAGGTGGCAGGTTAGCCTGGGGCTTCTGTGTGAATGACACACACACACACACACACACACACACACAGGAAGTTTCTACACTATAGAAGTTTTGGTGAAGAGGTAGCTGAGGGACTCCTCCAAATGTTGACATCTTCCTTGTGCTTTACAAGCACTAGGCTCATCCTCCTCACTTCTGTAGGTCTAGACTGTGACTTGCACTCCCCAGCACAAGCATGCACAATCAGCACTGCCTGTGTCCACTGAGGGAACAATGAAGCAGAACCATTGCCTGCTCTCTAATTCCATTGGTGGTGACTGGACATGGTTCTGCTCCTAGCAGGTAATCAGGATTCCCTTTCTGCAGTTGGACAGCATGACCACTGTACCCTGCCCCCTGAAGAAAAGAAATCCCATATTTTATTTTCAGTCTGTGAGATCTCTAAACAATACTGGAGTAAAAATGGACAAAAACCTCAGTGACAAGGATTCCCTGGAACTTCTTGTTTTTCATATTTTCCTGGAAGCATCTACATGGATGTTTTATTTTTGGAGACTACTCTGACAGGATGCTTGAACAAAACTTGAAAATGACTACAATCTGTAAAGGATTCTAATGCCATTTGTTACCATGTATGGTAGAAAGCAAAGCTTTTGAAAAGGTCAGGAGTCTGATTAGATTTCCTAGGACCTGAGTCATTCAGTACTATATTTAGCCATTGAACCTTAAGAAAGCTAGTTAATCCATCTTTTTCTCATGTTATTCATTGGGTATTAACTCCACTTGTATCATGCTTTTAAATTCCCTTAACATTTTGTGTAATAGACTGAAGCCATTCAACTCCCTGAAACCTGGGAATATTACCTTATAAGGCAAAAGGCTACCTATGAACTTATATGACAAAACGCATGATTAAATTAAGGATTTTGAGATGGGTCATTGGATAATTGGGGTAGTTCCTAAGGCAATCATACCTACCTTTCTAAGAGTGGTAGAGAGATTTTACTATGCCGACAGAAGGGGAGTAGACATTGGAGTGATGCAACCATATGAAAAAGCTTACTGCAGTCACTAGAAGTCTGAAGAGGTGAAGAACGGATCCTGTCCACAGCCTCTTAGTGGAGCATGTCCCTGTCCACACCTTGGTTTTCATCCAACAAAAGTGATTTTGGACTCCTGGTCTTCGTAATTGTGATAGAATAGATTTCGATTGTTTTAAGTCACCAGATTTGAAGTTGTTTGTTGCAGCTGCTATAGGAAATTAATGCACATCTCTTCCAATGGCCATTAGTACCCTACAGAAGAAACTGAGGTTCAGTGACATCTATTCACCCACTTGTTGCTACTTTTGAAGTCCCCTGAGGAACTGAAGAGGAAGCTTGTGACACACTTGATCTTTGCTATACCTTCCAGGCTTGCATGGTTCTGTGGGTTCTTTGCTCTGGCTGAAGTTCGTATCTTTGGGGCTGGCATTATTAACTGATGAGGATGAGGGTGGGAACCTTGATCTTGAGTGGCAGAGTAAGGACACATTTTGAAAATCCCTTCTAGTTCTTTTCCCCTTCTCCTTAGAAAATTTGGGGCAGTCCAATGACTGTTAGGACTTTGTGTAATAAAAATTCTTTCATCTGTGGTTAATAGAGAGCCCATCAAAAAAGTATACATCTGGAAAATAAAAACTTAATAAACATTTTAACACTAAATTTATTGAGACATCATGAGATTAATTGAAGTTACCTCTGTCCTCTACAATTACAACAGTTGCTCACAGTGGTGGCTGTTAGCTTCCAGACAACTACTTCCACTCACTACTAACATGCGTATACATTGTTTTTAGTGGATTCTGTGTGTATGTCCAGTGCAATAAGTGACACTAAAGCTTTTATTTCTGCTGACTCTCCACCCTGACAAGGTCCCTGGGAGACTGCTGACTTGCCTTGGGCTGCTGTCCTACCCACTCCCAGCCTGATACTAATATCTCTACATCTTGCTGCCTTAATCTGACCTCCAGGGCAGCAGTTGGTAGCAGAAAAGGCCAGGAAGTTCTTACTCAAGTAGCACTATCAGGAAGGGAATCTTCCTTTGGGCCAAGCAGGAATTCAAGGCAGACTGTTCTTGTTTGCACTTTGTAGGTTCTTTAGAAATGTTTCCTTTCTTACACTCATCCACTCCTTGCAATTACTGGTGAAAACTCACTTACAGTTTGTCCTAGTGAGCATAAGGATCCCACAGGGCTTGTTTGCTTCATCTGCTCAGTCCAGGTAGCTGATTGTCCCTCTAGCATCTTTCCACTGAGGACCAGTGGCTCTTGTGAGAAGTGGCACCCATCTTGGAGAATCGGAGGTCTATCCTTTGGTGCTCTCATATGCATGACCACCTCTAGAGTGTGAGAAAATTCTCATTGTCAGTCTCAGAGACCAACACCTGACCCCAATCCACTGTTCCACTGCTGAACCTCATAACAAGATTTTCTGTGTTGCCATCCCAGGATCTCCCAAACTCAGAGGACACACGACCATTCTTCAAGTGGTCATGTTATGGCCCCTTTCTTTAGAATGAAATGACTAAAGCTACTAACAGGTTTCTCACAAGTCTCTTCACATTTTGAACTACATTGTCTCATGTGAGGAAAGGATGAGTATGAGACAGGACAAAGGTTCAGTGTGAGTCACCAAAACAAATTTTATTCACTTTTAATGTGAATCCTACATCATAATAGTCTCACATTCACTTTAGAACATGGCATCATTAGTTCTGGTGCCTTGAATAAAGCTTCTATTTCACATCTTCTTACATTTCTTCTATTTACTAAAGGTACAAAGTACTGGAACCATTACTCAGCTGTAAAAGTAGGCTGTTGTATTCCATCTGGATTCTTAGGAGCTTGCCTCAGTAATGCTGAGCAGCTCTGTGGTAGTGTCTCCCTGAGTGTGCTCTCAGCCCATTGTTCATGTTCAGTAGATAGGAACAGTACTAATGCATAAAATAGGAATCTTTATGGAAGAACAAAGGCTCTTTGTATAGCACTTACAAAACCATGGAGGAGTCTATGACATGTTTTAGTGAAAACCCTGAGGACTCTGCTTAGAGATATGAGCAGCTACTGAGTTGTTGAACTGAGAGTTTACAGCTTCTTTCTTATGACTTGCATATAAATATATATTTTGAATATATGTGGTCTTTTTGAGGCAGAGTCTCACTATGTAGTTCAGTCTGGCCTTAAATGCACTTTATAGCCCAGGCTGGCCTTGAACTGACAGCAATCCTCCTGCCTCAGTGTTCCAAGCGCTGGGATTACAGTTGTGTGTCACCATGCCCAGCCAACTTTGCATATTTTTGAAAAATATTATAACGATGCTGTTGATGAGGGTCTCTGTGCTTTGCATGGTAGATTGGCAGAAACTAGATTGAGCACCAATAGTTAGTGATGGTTAATCTGTGATGGTTAAGTATCAGGAGAGGCTGGCTGTTCCTTGCTTTGTGCTAATATGCATTATTGGAGCTATGACCTGCAAGGGTATATACTTGTCCCCAGCCTCTTCCTTTTCTCTAGCTTTTTCCCCCTGATCTTTCCGACCCAGCTCCCGTAGACTGAGCTGCTTCTCTCCGCTGTCCCTCCACCTTGATATTTCTTCCTCAGGGCTACTTAACTATAGTCTGAAATTGTGATCTAAAGTAAACCTCTCCTTATGTTAGTTATATATGTTAGATGTTTTGTCCCAGAAACGGAAACCTGACTAATGCAGTGCACCACCACTTCTATTGCATTCTATTAGTCAAGACCCAGATTCAGCATGTAGGGAGAGCCTTTGTCTCTTAACTGGAAGAGTTATAATGTCACATTGCAAAGAACTTAGAAGCTCAAAAACTGTTAATTGGGGTCATCAAATCAATGCAGTACACTTACTTGTCACATGCAGAAACTTCTGGAAGCTGCCCTGATGCTTTACTGAGCAACAGATGCTTTGGAGAGCACAGAAGGTTTCAGAGAACAAATGCAGCTCTGATCAGAAACCAACCTGAAAATTGCCATCTGATGTCTCCTGTCTACCCTTAGTACCTGCTACTGTAATGAATTTGCAAACATGATGCCCATCAGGTTATATTTGCTAGTCTAGATGTGCAATATTCTATTGAGAAATAAGAAGATTGGCTTCATGACTAAATTAGGGATAGTAAAATTCCAGTTGCATAAGTGACTTGAATGAAAGTGCCACCTTGTCAGTGAGATGAAATTTATTCTAAGTAAGTAATAGTGTTTCAAACTGCCATGCACAGGACACAATAATTGATATGCTAGGCCAGGCTCTCATTTCTATGATATATAAATATCTGTTTGAGGGCTGGGGATTTAGGCCAGTGGCTCAAGCACTTGCCTGGTAATCACAAGGTTATAAGTTCAATCCCTGGTACCAAATAAATATCTGGTTGGATTTGGTAGAATCTGGGCATCAGAATTTTCTAAAATTTTCCCAAGTGAATCTTATGTGCATGTAAGGTTTAGAACCATTGGTTCATTTTTATAAAAACCAAGCTACTAGATCTCACAATGGTTAGATTGTGGGCCCAGTCTTTATGGTAATTATTCATTCTGTCAGTTGTATTTAGGGAGATCCTTGGGGATTGTATCTGCCACCTGGCCCCTTCATGTCTGCCTCTTCCCCTGTGCTCTGCTTCCTGGCTGCTATGCCCTTCTGCCATGTTTCTGCCTTGGAGCCAGCTTACCATGGACTGAACCATCTGAAACCATGAGCCAAAATAAAGCCCTTCTTGAAGTTGCCAGTATGTGTGTGGTATGGAAAACAGCCTCACTCATTGTTAGCTTCCATTAGGTCTGTGTGACAACCACTATGACAGACACTGCCAGTGGACATGAGGAGGCTGAGACCCCGCTTAAGATGTGGAACAAAACTGTGGATGGCTGCATGCCTAATGGCTTCTCAGAGCAGCTGGATTTTGGTCCAGAGGTGCCTCAGTGCAAAGAGATAGAGGGGCACTCTGTTCTCTTTTGTGTGTCCTCATGGTCCAATTAGAGACCTGCACTCACTTTCCAGATGGAAGAAAACTAAGCAAACAGTTGTTCCTGACTAAAGGCTTATTTCTGACCCCCACCCTTACTCCTGCCATTTTCCCATATGGGTGTTGAACTGAAAGACCAGATGAGTCTATTTTGACTTTCACAGAGATGTCATTTAAAATATGATAAGTTCAAATTACCTTTGGAGAAACTGGTCTTGATTTAGGAGGAAGGAGAAACTGCAAAACAATTCAGTCAGGAAGGAAGAAAAGAAGGGAGGAAGCAAAAAAGGAAAGGAAAGATAGTTTCACAGCTCCAAGAGAGAACAGGGAACAGAGATCTACTGAAGTAAATATCAGGACAATTAGATCTCTGATGTGGACTTGATACTCAGAACTTTGAAAATCGAACCCTGACTCTATGGCCACAGTTCATAGGATCAGAGACAAAAGCCTTTATCTTTTCTGTCATCAGAAGGAGTTAACAGATGCATACTTTATCAGGGAATATCAAAATAACTACAGAAATTGTCACTTTAAAATAATTGAAGGTGATATTAGAACTGGAAGTTACTGAGAAACCAGAGGTTACCATTCAGAATATTTGCTAGCAGAACCACTGAATCTTGTTTATTTGATGCCCACATAACAGATGTGACTGAAACAGGACAATTGCTGCAGTATCAGCATTCTGAATGATGACTGTCAAAACACAGCCTTTGGGCATAGTGGCCCATGCTTATAATTCTAGTACTCAGTAAGCTGAGGCAGTAGGATCGCTACAAGTTCAAGGTCAGCCTGAACTACATAGCGAGAATGTGTCTCAAAAAAATTTTAAAATGCATGCTTTATTGGAAGGGTCTGACTGCCCCAGAATGCATCAGAGCCACTTCCTGGGGACAACATGGGACTTACAGCGATGATCTGCATGTTGCTGTGCCTTGTTTTCCTTCCAAGTTTCTTCTCTCTTGAATTCATCTCTCACTCTTTCACCAGAGATATGTCTAGCTACCAAATCTTACTTTACAACACCTTGTCTGAAAGCCTCCAAAGGCTCCCCCTTATTGTTCATGGCTGCACTCCAAACTTCAGAAGGCCTCTCAGCACGCTCCCTCCTCCAGCTGTGTGGAGTTCTCTCTTCCTGGAAGAGCCCTCCAGTCTGTGTCGTTTCTGGGAGCAGACTGAGCTGCCTCCTCTGCCTGACATCGTGCCTTCTCCCCCACATTTTGCCTAAAGAGTGATGATGCATCCCAGCCCTCAGCACAGATGTTCCCTCTGCCATGGAGCCTTCTTCAGCTGTTGTGGAGAAAAGGTGCGTCCTCATCTTCAAATATAGATGGAAACCGAGGAGAATCCCAATGAGCAACCCTTGCTCAGTTTTCCAGTTACTACTGTTAATTTACTTCTTTTTTGTTCACATATTTTCTAGGACTTCCCATTCTTCACAAAGCCTAGCATAAAAAAGCTTGGGCTTAATCATTTCGTTAGGTTTTAATGTCCTTATGAAGACTCCTATGTCAGTAAAACTTAAACTGTGTACATTTGTATGCTTTCCCTTGTTAATTTGTCTTCTGTTGTAGGGGCCTAGCCAAGAGCCTAAGGTAGACAGAAGAAAGATTTTACCTGCTCTACATGGGCAAAGAGAAGTATCATGTGTTCATAGTAGGTGTCCAGTAAAGACTGGCTCACTGATACCTGGTAGCTATGTACAAAGAAGAAGGGAATAAGAGTTATTTAGTTTTACTTCAGAAATGTCTCCATCCCTTTCAATGGGAGGAGTCTTTTTTTTCTACAAAGAGAATACAAGTTCCTCTGATTCTGAAGTGTGTAGAAAAATTTCAGAGAATTGTTCTAGTATCTCTTAAAGTCAGCTATCATGGAGTGGCATTTTTCACTTCTCTGAAGGAGACTAATTTAAATTTTTATAGAATTACTTCTGAAGAACTCAAAGTACTAAAGTGTATGTACCAAAGGGATGCTTTTGTTAATATAATTTTTATTTGTACTTCTCATGAAAAAAGACAGAGGAATACTATTTTGTACAATTTTGCTCTTTAGGACCAGGAACACATTTCTCTAAAAGACTTCCCTAAAGGCCAATGTCTCACTGCTTCACAATGAAAAGTTTATGAAGTATGTTTTAGGATGAATGTGAAAATGATTAGAATTGGAGAGCATGAGAGGGTAAGCAGGACTAACTAAACTTTTAAATATTCAAAACTGTTGTTCATGACAAGCTTTAGAACTTTGGGAGTGATAAAGGCATGCACTTATTTTTGCATTAAACATCTATTAAGTTTTTGCATGTACTGAGTCCTGTGTATTAGACACAGGGATCTAAAATAAAATAAAACAGTGGAAATTGCTGTGCCCTCAAGAAGTTTGCAGGCTACATGGTTTGGTGTATCCCCACTATAGAATTAATAAATGTATTTGGGCAGTCATCAGTTATATTGAAAATGCACTCAGGGAAACTATTGCTTAAAGATTATTGGAAATCATGGGAGATGCAGGGAATAAAGTACCTCCAAAAGAGAGTGTTACCTCAGATAGAGGGTTCAGAATGTGGCCCTTGCACAATTTAGGAGGGACACCTGGGGAAGCCACTTGGTGGTCTCATTCCTAAGGGCAAAGCATGAGTTAGTAAAGTTTGCAGCCTCATTTAGAGACTTCAGCCCTTGTCTTTCCACCTCTTGCCAAGTACCACTCCAGCCCACAGGGAACATTAAGACTTGGGTGGACCCTGGAACATTTATTGGTTCCTGATTTTTTTTTTTTTTTTTTGTACTGGGGATCAAACTCATGACCTTGGGCTTGCTAGGCAAGCACTTATACCTGCTGAGTAAGTTCCTGGCCTGGTTCCTGATTTTAAGGCTGGAACTTTTCTTTAGGTGGAAGTAGCTGAATTGCTTTTGCTCTCAGGAAGGACCTCTGGGCTTCTGCCTCAGGATATTCAAGCATAGTTTCTCTGTTCTGTTTTTCTTTTTTATGGGGATGAGTAAGGTTAAGATGGGTCCAAAATTTCTCAGGTGCTGGGAAGGTGGTGAGTGGGTGATTTGGTTGGCTCTACTCTAGGCCTTTTCTTTACATAGGACAGAATTTCCTTGAGTTCATTATCAGAGTGATAGCATCCAGAAGGCTAAGATTGGGATAAGGGACAGAGGTCCTGGGCTAGTAAGTCTGCTTTGGTCCTGGGCCTTAACTGTTGGCTTGGGCTGCTTCCACTGCACATAATCACCCTAGCTTACCAGGAGGCTATGCTGAGCTTTGGAGGCAAAGCCACAGGAGGTCACTTAAGGATTCAAGGATCCTGAATTTCAGTGAAAAACAGAGCATATACTTGAGTTTGAACAAAAGGATAAACAAGAGGTTAGGAACATGATGCCCTCAGTTCACTGTAATTTTCAAGCAATGCAAGGACAATTGCCATAGTTGCTATGCTAGAAAAATCTTATAATAAATGAGTGATGAAAAGACTCATTTTGGAATAAGCAGCATATAACAATTTCTTCCATCAGTTTATAAAGACTTCAAGTGTGAAATCTAAGGGTGGCCACTAGTTCTGTGCAGTCAGATGCAGGTAAACATCTTTTCTGCCCAAAGAGCACGTCAGCAGCTGGCTTACTTTTCTCATTGCTGAGACAAAACACTCAATATCCAAAGTTAAAAGAGGAAAGGTTTATTTAGCTTACAGTTTGTAAAGGTTTCAGTCCATAATTGGCTGGCTCCAGGCAGTGTTGGTAGATATGTGTCACAGAAGAAAAACAGTTCATGGCAAGCAGAAGACAGCAAAGCAAACAAGCAAAGAGGAAGATAAGCTTCTTTTTGTGCCTTATATTGCATCTAGGGTGCTGGGAATAGGGTGGTATTAAACTAATCAGTGTACTGTTTTAGCACCCACCCATCCTTAATCCTAGCACCACACATTCTCAACTCAGCCACCTTTGAAAAAGCCTCACTTACGTCTGCATGAGGCTTTGGGGGACATATAGACCCAAATTATAACAGCAGCCCACAACTCACTGCCTACATGGTGAGAACTGTAGAGGTCTCTTCCTCCTTCAGAGCCTTCTTGGACTGCCTTTGCTCCCAGCATTCCCCACACCTCACAACAGCCCCTCTCCACCTTTTGCTATCACCCTAATCAGTTTTGTGTTGTCTTGGGGGCAGCAACACAATGGCACCACCTTATAAATGTTTGTCTGGCTCAGTGGATCTGAATGTTGACTTCACATCAGGAATGTCTGGTATCTTTGTAAAAAGTACTGATGACCAAGTCTACCCCAGAAAAGTTGTACCAGCCTCCCTGGGTGGGGGTTCTCACTGATCCTGGGCACAGTGAGAGCTGAGAGCTATTCATCTTAATTCCTCTCCTGTCTTATAAGCTCCTGGAGGTGACAGTGGTGGCATGTTAGTGTCTTATGCTTCCTGGACTCTTCCCTGAAAGTGAATGTTTGGTATTCATGAATGACTCTGAGTTCTGTGAAGCTTATCTAACCTGGGTGGATCTAACAGGGCTCTCTAATCCCTCCTCTCTGAGTCTAACACCTGAGAGTTGAGGCATGTACACTTCCCTTCTCTTCCAGGATGAAAGGATGCTGCCAAGACCTTACCCAATAACTTCAGAAGCAGGATCTGTTGCAGATGAGTTCAGAGCAAATTTAGGAAAAAAAGAACAACCTGTGAAGAGGTGCCTAGATACTGCCAGACCCCACTTGGCAAGAGGTCTGAGTCTGAAAGTCAGAGATTTGAACTGGGCTTGAAGGTGGAAGCCTCTATTAACTACGTCTGAGAGCAAACGGTAGAGTTTTCACTTGGATAGGAAATAAGTGCATCCAAGTTCAATAGGATTAGCCAGGATGACAGCTGCTCAAAGAACTCAGCCAGGCTCAGAAACATGGTCAAGGAAGCTGCTCCAGCTTTCTGCTGTGATCTCAGACTTTACCTTCATTATGAATAAATTTTTATGTTCTCAAAATCAAAAGCATTAAATTATCATTATTTGCAGATGATATGATATTCTCCATAGAAGATCCTAAAAATTCCATCAAAAATTTGTAGATTAATATCCAAATTCACTAGCATAGCAGGATATAAAGTTAATACTCAGAAATCAATAGCATTCCTGTATACAAGCAAAAACCTCAGAGAGAGAGAGAAATAAGGGAAAATATCCCCTTGACAACAAATTAGGAATCAATCTAACACAGGATGTAAAAGATCTGTACAGTAAAAATTACAGTTCCCTAAGAAAGGAGATCAAAGAGGATATTAGAAAATGGAAAGATATCCCTTGCTCTTCAATAGGAAGAACCAACATAGTGAAAATGGCCATGCTCCCAAAACTGCTATACAGATTTAATGCAACCCAATCAAAATACTATTAGCATACCTCACAGATCTAGAGAAAACGTTCCTAAAATTCCTTTGGAACCAGAAGAGACCTAGAGTAGCTAAAGCAATTCTGGGTAACAAAGAGAAGTCAGGGGCAGCACAATCCCAGAACTGAAATTATACTACAAAGTTACTGTAATAAAATCAGCACAGTACTGGCAAAAAAAAATAGGCTTGAGGATAAGTGGAACAGAGTAAAAGATACAAAATCAACCCCAAGCACACTTAGCCACCTTGTCTTTGACAAAGGAGCCAAAAATATTCACTGGAAGAATGAAAGCCTCTTTAATAAATGGTGCTGGAAAAACTGGCTTTCCATATGCCAAAGGCTAAAACTAGATCTATGTCTTTCACCATGCACTAAACTAAAGTCAAATTGGATCCAAGATCTAAATATTAAAATAGAAATACTAAACCTACTGGAAGAGAAATAGGTAGAAATCTCAAAGACGTAGGTGAAGGCAGAGACTTCATGAACAAAAACCAGAATACAAGGGAAATATAACAAAGAATCTGCATGGGATCCCACCTTATTAGAAATCCTTTGAACAATAAAAGAAATCACCAGCAGAGTAAAAAGAGTGAGAAAATTATAGCCAGTTGTCCCTCAATGAAGGACTTGTATCTAGAACACATAAAGAATTAAAATAAATCAGACCCCTTCAATTCAAAGACCCACTTCAAAAATGGGCATCTGAGATGAGTACATACTTCTCAAATAAAGAAATACATGACAAATAAATATATGAAAAAATGTTCAGTATCATTGGTTGTTTGATAAATGTAAATTAAAACAACACTGAGATTCCATTTAACCCCAAGAAAGAAAGGCTATCAGCAAGAAATCCACCAATAAAAAATACTGGCAGAGATGTGGGTAAAAGGAAGTATACACTGGTAAAACAACTGTGGAAATCAGTGTGGCAATTCCTCAAAAAACTAAAATTAGAGGTTCCGTTCGGCCCAGCTATTCCCTTTCTGAATATCTTCCCACAAGAACTGAAAACATACCACAGCAATATATGTGCACCCACGTTTGTAGCATCACAGTTTGTAATAGCTAAATCTTAACAACTCAAATGCCCATAAACTGAGGAATAGTTAAAAATGTAATTTTAAAAACTACTCTGCCATAAAAAGGATAATCTGCTGACTTTTACAGGTAAATGGATACAACTTGAGACCATATTCATAAGTGAAATAAATCAGACTCATATGTGGAAACATCATATCATCTCACTAGTGTGAGAAACTGAACAAGTAAATAAGATCCAAAATGTACCCTAGATATTGTGAATTGGGAAGAAACTGTTCAAAAGAAAAGACAAACTGTGATGTCAGCAAAAGGAAAGGAAGACAGGGAAAAGAAAAAAAATACACAATAGATTTAAGACAATTTATATAGCTAGTTTCTCTTAGTTCATTGAAAAGAAAGGTTTGTGCTAATATTGCTTGGACAAGATATCATGCCTATCTGAGTAACCACCATGAAGACAACAGTATGCAGTGTATTAATTATTGTAATTATCCTACAAAGTTTTGAAACCTTGTTGTTTTGTTATTTTTATTTTTTTCTCTTAAAAAAAGAATAATTTTAATCATGCATAGAGTCGTGGAAAAAGCTTAACTACAGCATACATAGAACTGAGCTCAACCTAGGGGAGGCTGTGACTTGCTTCTCACAAGCTCAGTTTTTCACCTGTAAACTGAGTTGTGATACCAATCTTTGAATGGCACGGGATGAAATAAATGTCTTCCCAGAAGGTGGCAGCACACACAAATCACAGTCATTAGTTATTTTCACTTAAGATTTCCCTGAGGAAAGCCTGGAAGAATATTCCCCTGACTGGAATGTGTTCACTTCATGCTCACTGCTGTTGTTTTGGCTGGGGATCTAACAATATGAGCTACAGAACACGAAGTGACCAAAGAGTCTGTCCCTCAGAACGGGCTCATATTTTGGCTTTATTTACTCTGCCGTTGTCTCCAACTTGAGCCTGAAGAATAAAATTGGAAATTCTTTAGTTTCTTATGCAATCTAATTCTCACTTGAAGAGAGAGACATATGAAAGATACTTCCTTCTTTGCTTGAATGTTTTAGAGTTCATTGGGCTGTCTGGAATCAGTAATGATAAACAGCACTGAAATAAATTATAGATAAAAGGACTACAAATTAGAAGCACAAAATGTCCTAAGACAAGCATAGCAAAAAGAACAAGAGCCAGACACCTCAGCAGCTATTAGAAGGCTGTGTTTTCTTGACACAAATCAGAAGGTTGTTGAGGCTGTTGGACTAAATTTAAAATAAAAAATGTGAATAAGTGAATAGATCAAACTTCCTTCTAATAATTACTGGCTAGAGGTAATTGTCAACCCCATGAAAACAAACATATGAATATTATAAATCAGCCTCTGACAGGGACATCCATGGAGAGGAGGCTGTGAAAGTCAAAGTTTTTTTCTGGAGTAATTTGTGTGGTTTCAACCAGAAGCTGGTGGTTCTCAGCATTTTGCACATTTGAATCATATCTGAAGTCTCTAAAATCATAGACAGCCACACTTCATCCAAGAACAATTATACTAATTGGCCACATCCTATTAAATCAGAAAAGTGCCACATTGTATTTTTCCATGGTCCTTCAAGTAATTCCAAAGTATCTTGGTTTAGGGCAATTGGTGAATCTGGAAGGAAGGAAGAGCCAGTCTTCTCAGACTTTTGCCAGTGTTTGTCTCACCAAGGAAAGGGGTCTGTTTGGCATGTAAATCTTGGTTATTTAAAGGCCCATGTGTAATAGCTTTTGCTGCCTCACTGAATGTGATGTGGACTGATCAGAGCAAAAGAAGAGAAGATAGGTTAGAAAGAGTTGTTGCTCTTCTGTGCTGATTTAATTACTTTTGATAATAGTAGGAAAGGGAAAGGAACAGCATTTATGTACCAGGTGTTGTTCTGGGAACTTTACACATAATAGTGCCTTTATTTTTTTTTTAGAAATGGCTTTACGCAGTATTTATCTCCCATTTGCCTATGAGAAAACCAAGGCTCAGAGGAGTTAAGTAGACTGTTCAAAGGGCAGCCATGGGTTTCTTTTCTTTCTTTTCTTTTTTGTCTTTTTGAGAAGGGGTCTTGCTGTGCAGTTCAGGCTGGCCTTTAGCTCACTTTGTAATGCAGGCTGGTCTTGAACTCTAAGGGATCCTTCTGCCTCAGCCTCCTGGGTGCTGGGGTTACAGGTGTGAGCCAACACGCCCATTCAGTCATGGGTTTCTGTTGGGATATGAAACTATGGCTGTCTGACTCCAAAAGCTAAGTCTCTATGCTAATCAAGCTCAGCATCAAAAACATATAATGGCCATAGGGAATGTTCAAGAGGAGTTGATAAATAGTCCTCTCCTTCCAACAGCTGTTGTGAATATGGCATTATCAATTGTGTAATTCAGGTGTGACTTTCCCATACCTAGCCCAGAAGTCAATTACAGGACAGCCTAGGGACTCTGCATGCTTTGGTTTCATTGAAGGCCTTTGCTTGATAGAACAAATGTATTGGCAGGAGAGAAAACAGAGATTAAGAGGAAAAAGTAAGAAGTGATAAATAAAAAGGATCACTCCATTCAGTATTGCAAACTCTATGAAGAAGCCCTGCCTCAATGCTGCACTCTTTTTCTGAATCAAAGAATCACAAATCTCAGAGGACCTTTTAGGGAAGGGGAAAGTAACAAAGCAAAGGAAAAGGAATTTGAGCTTCTAGGGGTGGCCACTTGAGGACAGGAGAATATAGGGGGAACTAATGGAAGACAAGGATAGTAAGGTAGGTGCCTTTGGTGCCAACTCTGGGCTAAAAGTCTAGAGTTGGTTCAGCCGTTACTTCTGTCCTTCCTTATAGAGAGGAGAACACATTTTCAAAAGTATACCCTGCTGTTAGCAAACGGAATGCAGAGAGCTTTTCTTATATCTGCATTTTCTCACTTGCCTTCAGCTCAAAATAATCCTCCTGCAAAGGTGTTGCATATTCTGCTTCCATTAACCTCAAGCCAGAGCAAATCTCTGCTAGCTGCATGTCTCGGGAAGGCTTGAGTTCTGAACGGAAGCTGGACCTCAGGTGAAGGTACTGTGCATGCTCTGGTATCTGAAGTTGGCTCTGAGGAAGTGGGGAGATTCCTGGAATCACATCATGACTTATCATGAGAGTCACCTGGAAGAGCTCAGTTCCAAAAATAATGCTGCTAGAAATGCCCCATGATATTTTGAAAAAGTATGTATCTCGACAATTTTTGGTGTCTAAAGAAATTACTCTGTGTTACAGACTGCAGGCAAAAAGAAGCCTGTATATAAAATCCATTATCTTATTCATAGATGGCTTTCTAGCTATGCATTAAACTATTAGTGTTTTAGACCCCAAATTATTCCAGTTACATAAAACAATGATTGATTTGAAGCACGAAGCCCTGAAATCCTGGGATATTTTTATTTTTAGCTCATATATCTTTTTCTAATAGCAAAATATTTTTGGAAAGTTCTCTCCAGACTTGATCTGTATCTAACCATCTGGAAAATACATAAACATGTACTGCTGGGATAAATACATGTCTATTTGTTACAACTTGAGCACTTTGACGTATATTACTAGGCAAAAGATAAGTGACGCAGCAGGTAATTACACTGATCTACCATGAGCGAAGTTTGTTTGATTTGGTAAAGTTGTACTGAAATGTTATTTATAGGGGTAACACTAAAGAATTCCATAGATGTAAGGGAGATACTTTTAAGATGAAACTATTTCAGGTTGGGATGTAATTTATTTTATTTATTTTTTTATAATTTTATTTAAAGAGAAAAACAAAACAAAACAAAACAGAATACAGGGTAGCAAAAATACAGTATTCCAAGGAAAAAAGGAAAAGAACAACAACAACAAAACCTAAAAAAAATTATTGCTTGACAAATTACATACTGACTTCTTGGAAATAGTTGTTCAGTTTACAAAGTTAAAACATGTAAAGTAGACATTCAAACAGTGAGACTGTCAACAGTTCTGCTCCACAATCTGACAAAAACAGCAATATGGTCATCCATCTTACCCATGCAAATATACATGAAATTACATCAAAAGAGTAAAATTAAACACAATAAAACAGAACAAAGCAGATCACAAGAAAGCAATGTAAGAGATATAAATTTCAAAACTAGACAATCGGAGATATTCACTCTCTATCATATTGACTCTTGTTTTGGTCCAAATAGTTGTCCATATTGTCACATACAGGGAATTCACATGGAACAACTTTGTATGGAATTGATCTGAGCAGGATGAGAAGGGCATTTCAAGTCTTCAAGACCAGACATTAGGGAAGCCAAGAATGGCTGTCATAGTGTCTCTCATTCTTCTCAAAACAGCTGTCCATACCTTCATGTGTGTTGAACTTAAGGCAAAGCACGCTAAGATCACTTTGAATGAAAAGTGATAATTTTGCTGGACTTCACATCATGACATTATGGAATCAGCACTGGGTATTGTAATGTCTCTTTTTCTTAAAAGTAGTTGTTCATTTGAACATGTGTTATATAGTTGGTTCTCGTAAACTGTTTATAAGCAGCTATACATCTGCATGAGTCTCTACACGTATATCTATCATTTCTATATTAGCAAGAAAAACAAAACAAAGCAAGATAAAACAAAACAATTCCTAGAAAAGCATGAGGCAGAAAAGTCACATTAAAACCACAATACAAGGTGATCTACAATGGTTACCATGGTGTCTCAGCAGTGTATAACAACATTAATAAAAATGAAGCATTGGAGATATTATAAGACTTCAAAAGCAAGTAATAATCAAACCAGAGTATCTTAGTGAATCTTGTCATCTTCAGTGTAGTTGCCTATACACTTAGACTTGATGCTATCCATCGTAACAGATTTAAATAAAACCAGTCAATACAAAGTAGCAATCTAACAAACCAGATTCAAATAAGATCAGTCATAATAAGACAGTGTAAGTTATAAAGGGCTTCAGATTAAGTTGATAGGAAAATTAGGGATGATTACCATAATATGTCCTCTTATTTTTGGGATAGCTGACCACATCCTCAAGTGTAGTGTAAGTAGACAAACTGGAACAGCACGTAATCCATCCAAGCAGAGTGGTGAGAATAATGTAAATTTTAAATCTTGTTACCCCATTAACAGTATCCTCTGCCTTCATTTTTTTGACAATTCCTCCCCTTTCACTCCCATGGGATGCACTGCTTGTTTTGGGTCCCACTGCCTCCCTATAAAGAGCATCTCAATGGACCCTATTTCCTGATCTATTCTGCCTGTGTTTCTCTCTGTTACTATTTCGAGGCCATTCTATAATAGAGATTATAGCCAATCTTCTCTGCCTCATTTCTGCTATTCTATTTTTCTGCCATTGATAGTCTATTTTTCTCTTCCACTCCACTGTCTGTCTCGTTCACTGAGGCCTCTCTGCCACTGTTCCTGAAATGCTCATATTCTTGTTTTCTCTCCCTAGAATGTCCTTCAGTATTTTTTGTAGAGTTGGACTGGTGGTCACAAATTCTCCTAGTTCCTCTTTGTAATGGAAGCATCTTTTTTTTCCATTAATTTCTAGAGAGAGTTTTGCAGGATAGGGATGTAATTTATTTTAAAGTAAAGTACTCTTGCTTTGGAATAAAAAAATTATAGTAAGATCTACAAAAAAACAAGAATAAAAAGGACGGTGGCTGGGATTTTCCATACTTTAAAAAATGGAAGGGCAACAAGAGTCAGAGTTACATGGTGGCAGAAGACCTGGCTACCAACACTAATGATGTCCCAAATACAGTAGTAGCATAGGTGTTATCTGATGTACATCAGAAGTAAGTACATCATATGGCCACTAGTACAGTTTGGTGTACTACCTTGGTTTGTGTTAACATGTCAGAAGTTTTACCCATTATTGCGTCTACAACTGTAAAAGTCAGTAAAAAATACAAATCATGTATCAGTATTATGAAACAATATCAGCCTCATAACAGGGACTCAGGGTATGTTTCAGGTACTTTCTTGTTGTTTGGATGAAATACCTGACACCCACAAGTTAGAGAAGAAGAGCTTTATTTAAGATCATAGTTGTAGAGGCTTCAGTCCATAGTTGGCTGGCTCCAAGGCAGGGTGGCATGGCAGGGAAGAAACAGTCTGGGCAGGGGAGGCAGGAAGCAGAAAATCAATGAGCTTGCCTTCTTTCTGTCCCTTTATATTCCATCCCAGCTATAAACTTACTGATCCATACCCAGAACTATGCTAAGTCAATTTCATTAGCACACATCCTAGACTCAGCCACCTCTGAAAAACTTCACCTGTGAATACATGAGGCTTTCAGAGAACAGCTAGATATCAGCCGTAACAGGGATTCCTAACTATCTGTGGGATGCATTTTTAGAACCCCTGATTTAGAGGTTTTAGCCTCCTTTAGGAGTTAGGGAGCAGGCTGGCAATCATGGTTCTTTTGGCTCTCTTGATGCTGAACATGGGTGAGAGATTCAGAAATGAATACAGAAAAGTCAGAATCCTTCAGTACTTTGGGCAACAAGGCATAAGATTACAAACAGCCCAAGGTAATGTTAATAGGGTCAGCTGAATTCTCTATCTCTTCTACTAGTATTCTATTTCAGAGATTATAATTGTGTCCTGCACATGGGAATGAAATTATTTTACCTTTCCATTTCCTTTTCCTTCATGTAAGTGTGGCTCAGAGTAACTGTTTTAAGTCATGAATGAGGCTTCCTGTCTAGGAACCATATCATAAAGGAAATGTCCAGACTTTACCTTGTCTTCTTTCAAGTTACCTGCAGTTCACAAAGAAAAAGGCTATTTCAGGGGACATTCTGGCATTGGTAGCAATAATAAACAGAAGTCTATTTAATTTCCTAGGGAAAGATATCAGACAGATATCAGAGTTCAGAGGAAGGTGTGGGGACTTGAGGGCTGCTCTGATCTTGGGGCAAGGTATTTTGGACTACAATATGGAAGGCTGGATGAGGGGAATAGTCTGGCTGGCATGACGGCTTGGAGAAGGTGGCCTCCATTCAGCTCATGTAGTAACTCCTCAACAAGTGGTTGGCTGGTGTATTAGGGTTTTCTAGAAGAACCAAATCAATATAAAATATATGTAAAATTATACAAAAAGGTTTATTAGGTAGGCTGTCTGCATGCTAGAGAGCTGGGGCATCCAGGAACCGTTGAAGGTTGGAGGCCTAGAAGCTCCTGTAGAGCCCTCAGTGTGACTCTGTATTAGCAGATTGTAGAAACTGGTGACCAAATGCAAAGGCCAACTGGAGCTCCACTAAAAAAAGGGGGAATTCTTCTTCCCCTTTTATTCTGCCCAGGCCACAAGTCTATTGGTTGGTGCCACCCAAATCTGTGGCTGGGTCTTATTTCTCCCCTCCTTTATTGGTCTACATGTCAGTCACACACAGAGACTCTCAGAACTTTATTAATTTGTTAAGCAGTTCTCACTCAAGTCAAGTGACATGTCATAATTGAACAGCGCAGCTGGTGACAAGTGCTACCCTCTCTTTGTAGTCCATATCTTAGTGGCAAATGAGTGTAGTGATTATTCATTGGCAACAAAAACCCTTAGCAGCAAAATTCCCCTGTTAAAGCAATACTGGCCAGTTCCTGCTAAGCAGTTATCAGATAAAACACTAAGAATGATCCAAAACTGCATGAAGTAAAGATACAGCTAATGGTTCCAAACTTGAACTTCTCATGTCTTGAACAGCGAAGTTTGAAAAAATCTGCTTGGTATTCTAAACTTTGCTTGATAGTTGAACTGAAAATCCCACAAAACCAGTATGGCTGGCGGTGAATCACATGCCGTGGTCTGTCCACAGCCACAAGGGGAAAACAGTCAAAACACTGCTCTGGCTCAGACAACTTGCTGTTGTACTTTTCTTTTTGTGCCTTATTCATGTAAAATACTGTAACCCTGGCTCCAAAGAAAGCTAGTGATACCATAAATAAGGCTAAGAGGAAAACTGAGAGCCATGATAGAGTAAAAGAAAGAAATCATTGTGAAATTTGTTAGCAAATATGTAAGTGCAGTTTTGGGGCTTCAGAAACAATTATTTAGTTTTCCATTATTTCTTTTGGGAAGAATATGTTCAGTTCTCAAAATGTTCATGGTTTGAATATGAATTTGGAATGAATTATGTTCAGTAACTGAGATACTACTGCAAATCTCCCAGGCAGGAGGGACCTGGCCTCCAGTGAGGCCAAAGTAAACAACCTTGTCAATTTGCAACTTTTATATACAGTTTTAGTTAAATTGCAGTTGTTCTTGTAGAATTAACCAGGAAAAGGATGTCCTGGAAAAGGTCTTTCTAAAGTACCTACATTTATCGACGCAGACCCTTTCCCAAACCTTCATTCCTTTATAAAAACCCCAACCTCTCACCCTGATGGCAAAGTCCTCTGTTGCAACTCATTATTTTCTTGCAGTGTATTGGTAAACTCTTCACTTTTTTGGATGCCTGACTGTTAGTAATTTTTTTTTACCATCTAGTAAATTCCTGTAAGGCTCCCCATACATGGTCTAACATAGCGTTGAAGTCACAGAAAACAAAGAGAAGGTTTCTGCCAAGTGGCAGACTTGTAGGTCCCTTTAAGGAAAGGGGTTGTACATCTGGTCTGACAGCTCTAGGATTTTGGGTAACCAACCATTGTCACTATCATCATCATTGCTATTATTATAGTACTTCATGAAATCCTCTCAAAACCCAAAGATACAGAAATAATTACTCTTGTTAAGGCTCTTCTTCATGAATTTGATGCAAACATAGATGAACACACATTGAAGACTTATTTACCTCATTAATTAGTGAAAGAACCATTAATATGTCAGTACTAGTTCAGAAAGCATTTGAGAGATTAAGTAGTTTTTAGGCAGTATAAGAATGAGATTGTCGGGTTAGATGCAAAAACTGAGTAACGTGTAATGGGGCTGCAGACTTTAACATTTGTGCTGTATAGTCTGTTGGACTGAAATTATTTGGTATCCTCCCGGACAAACATTTACAATATAAACCTGTCCTCTACCAAGTTGAAGAGTAGTAAAAAGGCAAACACAGTGCTACACTGAAAGAACCCCTGAGAATACTTTCTGCTTACAGCAAGTTCCTGATTTATGAACATTTGAGTTCCAAGCTTTCACATATACCAGAAGACCTCAAATTATGAACACTTGTAGATGTGAATAAATCTTGAAGTAGCTCACATGTCTGCAGGACATGGTCACAGTATGCTGCTGTGTGTGATGGTGTACAGTAGTACCTTTCTCAATCAGCCTGGGATGTCCAGAAGCAAGAGAAAAAGCAGTGGGGATGTGGAAGGGAGTGGTAGGAAGTATAAAACTTCCTCTTTGTGTTTATTAATGAAACTGACTTATGAATATTTTCTCAAAACAGAACTAGTTCATAAGTCAAAGACTTACTGTATCTCAAATATTTGGAAAGATTTCATGATAACTACAATCTATGGTTAGTGAAGAGGCCAACTTGTGCCAGATTGTATTGATTAGAAGCAGCAGAGCAAACCTCCATAGGCCTATGTTCTTAATCTTTTCACTAAATTAGTTATCACCACTCAAGAGTTCAATCCCATTGAC
Source organism: Dolichotis patagonum (assembly GCA_004027295.1). NCBI lineage: Eukaryota > Metazoa > Chordata > Mammalia > Rodentia > Caviidae > Dolichotis > Dolichotis patagonum. Next base: position 25,465 of record PVJX010024409.1, read on the forward strand.
ATGACTTTTTTAAAGTCATGGTCTTCCTGCTCTCCTTTAAAAAGGTGAAAGAAAAGCCAGGAAGAGTTATCTCTTCTGGCACTATCAGTAAAACTGCTTTTAAAAGAAGTGAACTTTTTTTATTGTATTTTGAAAAATATTTTTCTAATTTTTATAAGTATCACTTTCCCGAGTTTTTCTTAATAAGAATAAAATTTAACTTCTTAAGATTGAGGTAGAGGCAAGTTGTGGCTTCATGTTCCCTTTTAGCTTTGTCAGAATTTGTCAAAACATGATCTAAAACAAAAATGAATAGAGTAGGGCAGGTTTATTTATAAGCAGAAACTTAAAATAAATACAGCAGTAAACTAAAAAATGTAATAAATCACATTAATTTCTTTTGAAGTTAAGGGGAAACACACTGGAATTTAAAAACACTATAACTAACAAATCAGTTTAAATCAGATCTGAATAGTATTGGAATGGAAAATTTATCATCTTAGTGAATGATGCTGGAAAATAAATTAGGAATGGCAATATCTTAATTTAGGAAAACTTTCCTAATCCATTTAAGGGAGGGAATTAAGATCCTAGGAATTGTGGGCTGGAGGGAACTCAATCTTTGTGGGACCTTGGAAAGCAGGAAAATAAATTTTTTCACTATTCTTTGGAGTTCTTAGATGGGATGGACCTTTATTACAGTGCTCAAGTTAAAAAGAGAAAGACAGGTGGAAGTTTCCTTATGTATATATTTTATATATAAATGACAGCTACCCAGTGAATGAGTTATTCTTAAACAGGTGGCTTAGTTCTCAGGCTTATATATATATATATAGCATTTTCAAAAAGACAGTGAATTGTTAGATACACATTAACTGTTACCAACTGGTTGGTGGGTACTTTTCTCAGCCTAGAAAGAATTGCAAAGCAGAGAGTCAAAAGAGTATGGAGCAAATTTGTTTATTATAGAGCAGATCAGAAAGTAGTATTTATTGTAGAGTGAAATCAGAAAGCTCCCTTACTGAAATCAGAAGGGGACCTGACTGGGTTGGCCTGAGGATTTTTTGCCTACAGGTTTTTATTCCTCCCAAAATGACATTTAACTTTTCTAAAGTTATCAGCACAAAGAGAACAAAGATGTTTTTCAGAGACGTATGAATAGGGACTTGGTGGTATTGGTTATATATCACCTTATTTTATCTTATTCCTGGGCAAGAAAATATCAGTGATCTAATGCAGCCTTTGTTGAGCCTCTAGATCCCTGTCCCTGCCCACCATTTTTCCCCCCAACTCCCTCTTCGAAGGGCTCAGCTTTTCCCTGGCTGCCTGTCTTGTCTTTTCTAGAACCCTTCCCATGAGAGTCTTCTCACCTTCCCTCAGGGCCCCACTCATCTTCGACATTTTCTCATACACATCACGTTTTACTGAGCTGATTGTTTAAACTACTTTCATGTGTGTCCCATTAGGGAGCTGATACCTAAACTTTAGAAAACAGAACCTGAGCCCACTGTGCATGTGCAAGGGTGTGCAGTTCCTTCTCCTCAGGTCTTACTCTACCTGTCTATTTAAAAAAGGCGAAAGATTTATACGATCTGAAGAGAAACCAGAGTATACCTGTCTATTTAAAAGACAAAGAAAAACGACTTTGAATTTCCAACTGTAACAGCTGGTGGGGAGGCAAACACACGGGAATCAGTCAAGTCTGTCAGGCAGATTCATCTGTTGCTATATCCAGGCTGATAATGTTAAGGGTTGTCTTCAGTCATCAACCTTTATATTGAAAGTGTCCAAGAATCTTCACCCTCAACTGTGGCACCTTGGTATCCTGATTACTTTAACTTAAAGCTTCTTGAATGTCAGCAGTTGTGGGAAAACTTTTGCTCTGACATTGCCTTAATTGTGGTAAGATTTGACTACCAAAGACTACATAATGGCTTTCTTTTCTCACTTTGAAATCTTATCATTGATCACATAAGGAAGCAACCATACCTCGACTGACTTTGCTGCAAGATAACACCTATCATTCAGGCTTGCTCAAATTCCGGAGAACATAATTGTTCATTTTTGTTTCCTAGATTCATTCATTCTCCCTAGTAATAATTTTCTGTCTCTCAAACTTGTCTCTGTTCCTCCATTTGTTTCCTATGAAGAAGGGTACATAAGCATCAGAACTTCATTGGGTTAGCTGGTGTGATTCCTGCACATGTCAGTATATGTAACCATTATGCACTGCAACATGGACTAAAAAAAAGTATTGCAAAACTGTCAAAAATATCTTACATGGTTTTTAAATACTGTATAGTGACTAATAATCTGTAATACTTATATGTGGCACTTTTCATCTATAGTACAAATATCCAGTGGAAAATAAAAAGTATTGATAATAAGTGTGTATTTTTTTTCCTTATTTATCTATCTATCATTCATCCAGTGAGCTTTCAGAAGGTGAATGGAAGCCTTTCCCAATGCCCCTGTAGATATTTTTTGTACAGGGAAGAAGACACTTTCCTTTGTAAATTTATGCTTCAGGTAAAGCATAAATTTAGTTCTTCTTCTTCTTCTTCTTCTTCTTCTTCTTCTTCTTCTTCTTCTTCTTCTTCTTCTTCTTCTTCTTCCTTCTTCTTCTTCTTCTTCTTCTTCTTCTTCTTCTTCTTCTTCTTCTTCTTCTTCTTCTTCTTCT
>PVJX010024410.1:0-28114 GCA_004027295.1 Dolichotis patagonum
GAGCTGCTGTGGGGATGAAAACCAGGCCAGTGGACACGCAGCGCTGAAGACCCTGACAGGCCGGCGGGACAGCTCAGCTCTAGGAGCCCCGGCCCACTGCGGGGCCAGGAGGGAGGCCTAGGGACAGGGACAGCTGGGCCTGGACCCTTCCTCTCCCACTCGTTTGCGTTATGCAATGGCAGCATCTTAACCACTCTCGCCAATTTTTACAGACTTTGGGAGGTTGCATATAAAATTTGAATTTATATAACACAGTCCTTCAAGTGACTCTTTATGTTGGTGATTAATAGTTAGCTGTGAAAGTAGCAGCAAAGTGTTAGTATCTATCTGTCTCTCTCTCTCTGTGTATTGTTCTTTTAAAAAAGAGAATCTGTGTGTCCTTATCCTCATAATAACTCTGAGATCAACTTCAAGATAAAACCCAGCTGGCTGTGTCATTCTGGCTGAAACTACAGATACAGGTCAACAGATCTGCAATTAGAAAAGCTGCCACTAGGTGGCGCGTCGAGACACGGTGTCGTGAAAGCCCGTCTCGCTGGTGGGGCTCAGGTAGGTGGGTATACAAGCTAATCACAGATGCTTTTTTTTTTTTTTTTTTTTTTGCATCACTGTGTTAACACTGGCATTTTTATAAATTACAACAATCATTGACTGGTTTTAAAGAATTGTTTATTGTATCAGTGATATCCTCTAGATTAAGGATGAGACAGGAACACGCAAATATGCCCAGTTTCCCAAGAGGTTTAGGATATGCTACTGCCCAGATTTAATTGGCTTCGGTGCCCGCTGGAGACCCCTTCCCTGTACAGCATAACTCTGCTTCAGTCAGTTCCCTGGGTTTTGAGGTCAGAGGCTCTCACAATTCCTGCTAATTCCCGAGGTTTAACCCTCTGTGGTTCACTGTTGTTACCTCAGTGGCACACAGCAGGGCCCCTCCTCCTCTGCACAGCGCACCCAACCTGCTCAAAGCCCGGGGCTTCGGGCTTCGCAGGGAGGTCAGTGCACCGCCGCCTCCCTCAGCGCCGCCTCCCTCAGCACTTCCACCCCACTCCCTTCCCCTCCCTGCTTCTCACCCTTCCTGAAGCCTGGAATTTGAAGCTTGGAAATTCTTCACCTTAGTTGTCGCAGTTGTTTTTAGTGGTCGCAGTTGCTTTTAGTGGTGTTGCTGTTAAATGCTATTATTTATTAATGCTATTGTTCCCGCTAATGTTTGCTCAGGTCAGTAAATTATCCCTGAATGCTGCATTCCTTGGTGGGGTTTTATTGTTTTTTCAGGGTTGTATTTTGCCCTATCACAAATACACGTGCATTCTCTAAATGAAGGATTTGATGTGCACAGTCACACACTGTCATGAACTGTGGCATAGTTAATACACATCTGTCCTTGATGTAAATATATATTTTAAATTTTGGTTAAATGTAAAGATTTGTCATGTATCACTCATTCATAGAATACCAGTGAGCCTGCCAGACAGAGTTCTAGGCACTTGGGAGGGGCAGAGGGATACATCAGTGAAGAGATGAAACTGGGATCTGTGTTCTTCTCCTTAGGCTATTGTATCAAAATACCTCAGACTGAGTAATTTACAGACAACGGGATTCATTGCTCACAGGCCTGACGCTGGGAAGTCCAGGGTGGAGGCACTGGGAGGTTCAGTGTCTCCTGAGGGCCACGCCACACTGACGGCATCTTCTTGCTGCGTCCTCATTTGGTGCAAGGTGCAAACGAGTTCCTTCAGGCTGCTTTAGAAGGACAGTAGTGCTACACATGGGGGTCTGCCTGGGGCCTTGTCATCTCCCACACGCTAGAGTTCAACACAGGAATTTTGGAGGGACACAGACATTCAGACCACAGCAGATCCCTGCCCCTGAGGGGTGCCCCCCCCACGTTTTTAAGAAATTCTGCATTAGAAGAAACCTTGGATAACTTTGTTTCTGACTGAAGAACTTTTTTAGGATACTTAACATTTGATAGTGTTTTATATAATATGCTGCTTTAGGAAGCGCTGATCAAATCATAGCTGTACTCTGTGTGTTTCAGAAAAACCGTCTATAAATACCACTAGCTCAGTGCTGCTGAGTTACCAGAGCTGGATCCTCCAGCAGGGCTGGCGAGCAGAAGCTGTCTGTCGCTACTGAGCCAAACTCACATACTTCTCAGAGCACATGAGCGGTGACGTTGGTGACTCCTGAAGTCTGCCTGAGCCTGAGAGGTGACCCGATGGCAGAACCCGGATGTTGGGAAGGTGTTCTGGACTGAGTGGCCCGTTTTCTTGGGCCCGTATTCCTGTCAGTCAGCCCATGCCAGTTACACTGTTTCCCCAGTGGCCCAGAGGGCGCCGTGTACACAGCAACCGTGTGACCTGCTGTGCTGGGGGGAGTGTTGTTGAACGACGGTGACTAAGAGACTGACTGCCCATGTCTAATGTTTCACAGAAAATCCGCTGCCCGCCACCTGGCAGACATGCTTAGCTGGTGGCCCAGTTGGTATTGTTTTTGCAGGAAGCATGAAACTTGGTTAAGCGTTTGTCCACCTTTGAGGTTCTTGAGGAGAGAGACCCCTGGCAGTGACGTCACCACCTCTCCTCGCTCACTTCCGACTGCAGAGACTGTTTGGGCCTGGTTCTCCCGGGAGAAGAGCTCATCCGTTTCAGAGCGTGGGCAGCCTGGCATCCAGGTCACTGGTGCATCATCACGGAGGAGTGTGTGTGTGTGTGTGTGTGTGTGTGACAAAAGAAAACAGCTCGGGGGCCAGTGCTATCTTTGGAGGCAACTGCACTGTCTTCCTGGTGATTTAGCAGACACAGACCCCTGGGCCCACACAGTGTCATCTTGATGATTTTTAGGGCTGACCCAGAGTGACCTTCATGCGGCTCTGAGTAGCCCAGGTCCGTCCTGCTGTGTGGCCCTGTGCTGTGCTGGACCTCACTGGCAGTCGTGGCAACGCTTTGCATCCTGGACTGGGTACGGCTCGCTCATCCCCCCTCCAAATTGTGATGAACGCTTTGGGGCTTTCTGCAGAGTGACTGTGATGGGTGTTTTCCTCTGTACTGCGGAAGAAGGGTGCCCACAACACTGTTTAAGAAGAATTAAATAATACATGTTTAGCTGTGGAATGCTAATACTGAAAAGACCACCTCTCCACCTCTTCAGCAAGGAGATAACTGGGGACTTTGGGTCCAGATGAGCTTTCCAAAGCCTCGTTACAGATGCCGAGCTGCGGTTCCATGCGGAGCCCCCTGTACTTTCTCTGCGAGGCACATCACAGCCACCCTGCGCTTAGAGACACCAGGCAGCACTTCAGAAATCTCCCTGGGGGCCAGAGACATGGCAGCAGGTGGATCACGAAAAGACTAATTATTTGTAGCTCGAGAGTTGGGACAGGAAGGTGGAGCCCCACCTTGTTTAACCCCAGCGGAGAATATATACGGTGGCTTGGATGTTTAGTGCTCTGTGCTTATCTGAGAGTGACCAGTTTGGATTTGGGAGTTGCAAATAAATTTTGACGACTAGGCGAATCCCCCAAATACGTAATCCATACATAACGAGGAATGCTGGGCTTTGTGCTCACGGTGGGGTGGCTCACCGAGGAAGGCGGGAGGGAAATGGATGGAGAAGAGGGTCATAGTCATCTACTTAAGCACTGGGTATCTTCTGAGACTGACTCTGAGCCCCGGAGGGGGCAGAAATGTTTAGACATGGACCCTCCCCTACATTTTGGTTTAGTGTACCCCATTTTATAAATTAATACTTAAGAGCCCTAAGATAAAGAACGCAGGGTGAAGATGAGAAAGGGCAGCTCACTTGGTCTGACAATGAGGAAGTGAATTCCAAAGCCTAGAAACCTGCAGTGTCTGAGATACGCCCCCAGGGGGCGCAGGACCATGGGTACTGGGATCCCAGAAGCTCTCCTGTCCAGGGCCGTGGAATCCTCCTGGTTTTCTGTGTGCTCTGCTATTTCTAACGTGCGTGTCTAGGCACGGAGGAGGGAAGGGTTCTGAATCCCTGTGCCGCTTACACGGGATTTCTAGCGCTGTGCCTGAGCCGAACATGGGTTTTATGGAGAGAGATGGTCAGAGCTTTGGCTGGGTTTCACCAAAGAACTTCATTTCCTTCATCTCAGCCTTGGCAGTACCTGCACACCTCACGTTATCTGAATGGACACAGCTAGAGTTTCCTTCCCTTTGCATTTGTTTGAGTATGAATCTGTTTTAGAGAGAGTGGGAGGAGGATTTTGGAGTTGCCTTGAGGTCTTTTGGGGAGCAGGGGAATCACTGGCTTTAACTGAGAGTCAGTAGTACCCCGGGGGATAAAATAGATTCAATCTATGTCTGCTAAGACTGGCCTGTGGTCTTGATTTTAGGCTCCGTGGAAATATCTGGTCATGTGCTCTGAGCTTTATAAAAACAAACAATGCCATATTCAGCCTTGGAGAAGCTAGCACGGAACAGTGCTTACTTAATTACCTAAATTTTGTGACAAAGAATCTTAACTGGGACAATTCCAACTTTTTCCATGGGGTCATAGTTTTTTGTTTAATTTCATCACAATCTTTCAATTTTATGGCAAGTCTACAATCTTAAAGTATTTCTGGGCAAAGGGGGACAAAAAGATTAAAATATAATATGTATATGCAACAATTTCCCAAGATGAATGTAATTATTATGCATAACAAAATATCCTGATTTAAAAAAAGAAAAAAAAAGATTCTGAAGAGCTGAGGAAATTTGCTTTGGTGAATTCTTTTGCTTTCTTCACTAATTATTTTTAAAACAAGATTTCTTTTCCACATTCTGCATATCTGTTATAGTCATCTCAAACGAAAAATAGTAGGCTTCAGTGTCCACACAGTGATACTTGCACGGCTGCACACTTATATCTTATGTAATGCCCAAAAAAGTGTCTTTAATAAATACATGCTCACTGAGGATTTAGCTCAGCACCTTAGGTGCCTGCCTAGCAAGCGTGAGATTGATCCCTGGTACCAAAATAAATAAATGAATACATGCTCAATGATGATTGATTGAATGAATGGGAGAATGAAGTTATAGCATTGTGCCACTTGAATATAGTTAGAAACTACCCATTTATTCAGAGGGTTGTCAACCAGTTTCTACAAAGGACTAGATAGTGTCCTAGGTTTTGTGGACCATAAAGGCTGTCACAGCAGTCGTCACTGCTGCTGTACATAAGAAGCAGACATGTGACAAGGCATGACTGTATTCTGGTAGAATTTGATTTAACAGTAGCAGATAATAAGCTAGATATGGCCCGGAATTTAGACAGTAGCACACACTGAAGTCAGATAAATGTCAGAAATCGTTGTGGTGAGAGGGAGAAGGAGAGAGAGAGAGAGAGAGAGAAAGAGAGAGAGAGGCTCTGAGTAGCGGAGACAGTGCTCTATATTCACCTAATTCCTGTTTTACTTTCTATCTGAGCGTACAGGAAGACCACGTTTGTTGCCCACTTGTATTGGTCAGCTTTCTCATCACGGACATGCACTACCTGACACCCACAACTTCAAGAAAGAGAGATTTAATTTGATTTACTATTTCAGGAGGCTCAGTCAAGGCAAAAACACGGTGGATGAGTGTGACACAGCAAACAGTTTCAGTTGGTGGTGGCTGGGAAGCAGAGCAGGGGAGCAGTGCCAGAGGAGGACGTGAGGAGCCAGGTGAACCCCACAGTCACCTCTCCATGATCCGCCCAGATGCACCCACCAGTGTGCTTTACTAATCCCAAGGGTAGATCGCAAGCCAATCAAGATGACACAGTGACATTTAACTACCACAGCAGCCTATCATTGTGCTCAGGTGGAGCCTTTCGACTAGTTCTGGCCAATAAGCTGTGTCCAGATATGAAGCCCATTATATCCAGATGTGGCCCATAGCGCTTCCTGCGAGAGAGACTCGAGATGGTGGCAGGGTCAGAAAAGCCCTGCGTTGCTATATAACATGACCATATCATCTGTGGCCACAACTTCCCTGGCCCAAACAAATGAATTTCCAGGAGACAGCTTCCATTGGCCAGAGAGCCCGCCCTTCCTTTCTGTGGGTTCCATGTCCATAGAGTCAACTAACTGTGAAACCAAGATATTAAAAAAAAATTCATCTTCCTTGAACATGCAGACTTTTTTGTCTTGTCATTATTTCCTAATCAATACAGTTTAGCAAATATTTATATAGTGTTTGCATTGTACCATGTATTATAAGTAATCTAAAGATGATTTAAAATATATGGATGGATGTGCATAGATTCTGTGCAAATACTGTGCCATTTTATGCAAGGGACTTGTGTGTCCTTGGTTTATCATCTCCCTAGGGGTTCCTGAAGAAACACTCCAAGGATATTGAGAGCCAACGTACTTATTCCTTTTTTGGAGGATTATAAGATACTGCTCAATTAAATTATATCTTGAATATCTTTCATTGCCCTGGAGCTTGAGGGCTTGGGTGCTTTTCAAAGCATCTTAGAAAGGATGTTAGGTGAAATGTGATGTTGCAAAGATGAGATCTGGTGCCTGCACTTAGAAGGTGAAACCAGGAGTGGTCAGCACAGTCAAGAGTCCACGCCCTGGTGACACGCAGGGGAGACGCAGCCTTATCCCTCCATCAGGCCCTCCCTGCTGGGAAACTGGTTGATTTCCTTAATCCACCCCCCACTGAAATTCCTCCTTTGCTTTGCTCTTAGCATTTGTAGTTTGCACCCAAAGGGGTGGCAGTTAATGCTGAAATCCTCAAAGGGAGGGCCTGTGTATTCCTAGAAGCCAGCCCAGGTCTGGCCCAAAGCAGGTGTCTGCCCTGAGAACTGAGGGCTGTGTGAGCCTGGTCCCCAGTGCTGAGCTTGGTTTGGGAGCCTTCTGCCATCCCACCTAGGCTGCTGGCTCCCCCTGACCGGTGGTGGTAGGGGATTTTGCCTCTCTATAAAGTGGAAGCACTGTGTATCAGTTCAGGTTCGGTCAGCACGCCAGAAGTGCTCAGAATGGCTGTGAATAGTGAATGATACACAGGCATTTGCGCTGGCTGCGGCTGCTGGAGCTGTGAGGAATGCGCTGGAAGGCTCTGTGCTGGGTGTGGGTGGCCTGAAGTCGCCATGGATGAACGTGGCTTGTGGTTGGGCAGTAAAGCCGAATGGAAAGCAGGGAAGAGTAGAAGCAAACCAGTGTTGATGGAAACAAAGCGAGTCCCCTTTGTGGGATGACTGGATCCTGCAGCTCTCACACCTCCATCTTGATGGTGCAGGTCACTTGTGTAAGTTGGCGCATTTTACTTCAGCACATTTGTCTGTCCAGGACGTGAGAAGCAGACCCAGGAGCTGGAGAAGATCCGGGCAGCAGTGAGGTTGACCAGAAGGCCTGCCCAGCATGTGCCAGCAGAAGACCCCTGACCTTCTGAGCACAGCAGGGGCTGCCGTGTCTCTTCTGTCTCCCAAAACTCAATCAGATTTCCTTTGTGACAACTTGGACCCAAGACCACGTGTAGAAGGAAGCAGTGGTAAACACCATGGGGGCTTGGCCAAGCTGGCCCAGTATAAGCTCCTATGTCCCATCTCCCTGTTGCATTATTAGCAGCCACTGTGTTTGTGCCAAAGTAATTTCTCATAGGAGCTCTGGAAAGAGGCTTTTAATTTCCTTCTTCACAAAACCCTCTGAAGTGTAACTGCTAGGAAAAAATTAAGTAACTTGGCCTTTCATGCCAACATTTTGTGCATAGTCAATTCTATTTCTTTTTTGTTGGAGACAAAATGAGAAGGGAAAAACCAAGATATAGCAGAATCACAGATTTCTATAGAATCTTGAGCTGAGTTTTAACAAGGTGGATTTCCATTTTGAGTGTGGTAGGAAGTCTAGGTGGATTTAGATCAGCAATTAAGTAATCAAGTGGCCACACACTGGGGAGTAGTGGGCTGGTGGGAATAGTGACCATAGAAAGTAATCTTGCTGGAGTTGAGAGTTTACATGGAAGCTGAAAGTTGATCAAAAGAAGACAATGATCAAAACTTTACACTCAAGTTAATAGTCATTGTGTTAGTCTGCTTTTCTGGCACTTTAACAATACCAGCATAATCAAGTTATAAAAATAGAAATTTATTTAGGCCCACAGTTTTGGAAGTCTCAGTCCATGGTCCAGTGTCCCTGTAGCTTTTGGACCTGTCGTGAGACAGTGTATCATCGTGGGCATCATGTGACACAGGAAATTTGTTCACCCTCATGACCAGGAAGCAAAAGAGAAATGAAGAGACCCTGGTTCTGCAGTCCCCTCTGATGCCCTCAGTGACCTAAAGGCCTCCCACTAGGTACCACGTGTTAAAGTTTCTATCACATCCCCAGAGCCTAAGCTAGATACCAAGCCAACACATGGATCGGTGGGGAACATTCAAGATCCAAATGGTGGCAGTCATTTAAAAAATACTTTAGGTCTGCTTGAAGAAAAAATATTTAGAGTTACTTTGAATGCAGGATTTGATGTTTATATAAGATGAAATTGCTGATCATGATGTGTGAACTGACTATATTTTTCTGAATTTTTAAATTCTATCAGATACTGAGAGAAATATGTTAAAATCGCCCATGAAATGAAGACTTTCATGTTTCCCCACTTTGACCGAGCAGATTTTGCTCTCTAACTTGTGTGGGTTAATTAATGGGCACCTCGTCACACTCAGCTGAACTGAGTCAGCGTGGGGCGGGGTATCGCAGGCCCACCTGAGGATTGTTGCCAACAGCGTAAAAGGAGACCTGGAGGGGAAGACGGTGTGTGATTCTCCTGGGGAGGCTTGTCACGCTGGCGTCCTGATATGAACTCAGCTGTGCTCTCAGAGGAGCTGAGGTCTTTGCGGCTGCTGAGGACGGCTGTGGTTCCCTTCAAGGGAGCTCTGGCCCTTACCTTGGGCATCACTTCCTGGCTCCAGTGTATCTCCCTCCGCTGCTGGCGCAGACCCTTCATCCCCCTGGTGCGACTTTCTAGCTCCCACTGTTGACTTTTGGGCCTTCCCAGTGCAGACCCTTGACACAGACTCGCGTGAGACATTGTCATGGGCTCTGGGTCTTTAGCTGGACTCATGTAGGACACTGCTGTGGGATCCAGGCCCTCAGCTCGATTCTCTGGGTCTCTGGTGTGTGGACAGATCTCCCACACTCTTGCATCTGACTCTTTGGGTGAATATTACAAAATAATCCTATAAATTGTGTCTTGCATTAAATCTATTCCCTTATAAACCCTAGCTACAATAATACTGTAAGCCTGTTGTTTGCTGTATAAAACTTCAGAGCGATGTCTTTCTGAACCTATTTGTCATTTGAAATAGCCCTCTCTTCTACTTCTTGTGATGTCAGCTTTCAGGGTACCAGCGAGCCTCCTGCTTCCCTTGGGTTAGTGTTTGTGTGTGCACCTTTCCCCTCCCTCTACTCCTCCCCTTTCTTAGCACTGTCTTCTCAGGCTTGGCCATTTCTGGTGGTGTACTGCACACATATTTGAAAGAATGATCTGATGTGGAAGATGTTATCTCTGAAGTGCATGATCCCTGAGACTATAAACTGAAGCTGATTTGCAGTCACATCAAGGCTGCCCTTGGGTTTCTCAACCCAGAGCTCAAAGGCTTCTGAGGGATTTTGCTCCTGCAGCTCTTAAACCTTGACCCCTCTTATCCAAGCTCTGTTCCTGTGAAACAGGAACTGCGGAATCGTTGGCTGCTCCTTCCAGAATAAGCAGGAGTTGCAGGGGAAGAGACCCCAGATGCTGGGCTCAGCTCTGTGGGCACCGTCTTCCCCTTTGTTCTGGCTCTGCAGGTATGTACCATTTTCTGGTTTTCTAATACATTCAAGCATATTTACAGTATATTTTATCTGGCTGTCCCTAATGGGAATATTGGTCTGAGTTTCCTAGTTATCCTAGGTCTTTTGTTTTCTATTGGAAAGCTTTTTCCTTTTAGGACAGTTCACTGGCATGTTCTTAATGTGAAGAGATGGGGTGTCACTGTGTCGTCCACACTGTCTTCCAAGTCCTGGGCTTGGAAGGACATTTCCATGTGTGTCATCCTTTCGTCTCAGCCTCCCTAGCAGGTGGGACTACATAAGAGTACCACAGTGCACAGCTTGAATTTTCTTTGAAATATTTAAAATTCTTTAAAATTAGATAGTTATGAAGCACTAAAATTTTAGATCATAATTTTTTAAAATCAAAGATGTGATATAATTCTGGACCTTGTTGTCTTCCCTAAAACAACTTTTGATTGTAGAAAAGTTGGAAATACTATGCTACTGGGAACTCTCATTTTCAGATGCACATTTTAATCTCATTTGTACTTACGAATCTTGTTACATTTTAGGTATTACATATTAGACACTTGAAATATCATCAAAATGAAATTACCATCTATACATTAATTAATTTTAATGAAAATGTCAGCCAGATGAGAGGAATTTGTTTAAGAGCGGAGCTATATATCCTGATGAGTAAGTTAATAACAATGTCTTACATACTGAACACACTGTAAGAGAATAGAATTTAAGTGAAAAAATAAGCACATTCAGTGACACAAATGATAAATAGCTTGCTTTAGTCCTTCCACAAAGTGGACATACATCAAAGCATCACATTGTACACCACAATTTTAATTTTCCAATTAAAAATTCATAAATAAAAGTGAAAAAATTTTTTAAATGGTTAATTATCTAAAAGTACCAAGAGCTCAAGTGCCCCTGGGAGTCAGAGTCACTTTCCTCAGTAGGAATGTCAGCCCTGGCCTTGGGCTCTGGGCCGCCATCTTGGGCCCACTCATGGGGGAGGAGTCCTGTGGCGAGGGCCTGGTGGTTGGTGGCCCACTGGGCACTGGATTGCAGTCAGGGGGCTCCTTGTGCTTGATGGGGACTGTCACCAGCAGCCAGGGGCCTTTCATGAAGCCAGCAAAGTCATCAACTGCCCTCGGAATTTTTGTGTGAAACACACATGGAGAACCTCTGGTTTTCTGTTCCCCTTTAAAGTGGTGAGGATGGCGATTTTATCTGAGGAAAAGGGAAAGTCAGTGATGAGCTCTGTATTTTAAGAGCTTGGTCATGTTTCTGCTGGGTTTATTCTTTCAATATTTGTCCCTTTGGGCTGGGGATTTAGCTCAGCGGCACAAGCGCTTGCCTGGCAAATGCAAGGTCGTGAGTTCGAGCCCCAGTACCAAAAACAAAAAAACCAAAAACTTGTCCCTTGGAGTTTTTTTTTCAGTTAAGCGTATGTATTAGGCAGTTTTAACTTAATGTGTTGCTGTAGACTGGGATTCTGCCATAGAGTACAAGACACTCATTTTTAAAATTGTGTTTAACTTCATAGTTTTTATTAGTACATATTTGTCACACATACTGATCATATTCATCACAGGGAATTTGTATCTGTAGATATCTGGATGCTTCTTTTTTTCCCCTATCCCTCCCCTTCCTTCAGCTTCTCTTTGTCTCCCCATTTACAAGAGTTTCCTTTCTATTTTTCCTTCTATTCTCTTTTTTCCCCTCTCCCATTGCCCTTCCCTTCTGAACATGCTCCTCCTCCTTCCTGGTATCCATTAACCCTGGGGCTCCTTGAGTTTCTCACACCAGAGAAACAGATATTTCGTTGGAACGTTTAACATCCTGCACCCATTTTCCATGTGGACCCATTTTAGGCCTCTGCCTCCTGCACCCCGTTTAGAGCTGGCTGCCTGCCGCTCCGCACAGCCCTCCCACCTCTCGCTGACTCCTCCTCACCTGTGTGCTCTCCACAACGTGACGTTTTTAAATGCCACAAAGCTCCCCACCCTGCTGTTGGCGTTTGTGCACAGGTGAGGCAGCTGGGCTGCTGCCCTCCGAGATGTCTCCACGCTTGTGCGTGAGACCCTCAGCCCCGCCAGAGAACTGTGCAGGGCCTCCACTCCTGCCACACACAGGTGTGGCGAACAGGTACAAAGGTCATCCACCTCGTGTTTCATTTCAGAAGATGCGAAGTCACTGTCTCCCTCCTCCCTGCTTCCTAAGGCTTGTCCCTTGAGCACTGGGGCCGCGGCTGTGCCACCCTCTCTCCCAGCACCTTCATGACAACGTGCTACTGAAGAAGTCACTTGCAGGCTATCCTTGGTCAGCAGTGACAAAGACAACTCTGCTGGCTGAAGGGCCTTTCCAAATGGAAATAAAGAGACCCGCCACTAAGTGTGACATGTGTCCCTGGAGTGGGCTCAGACTGTGACAGAAATCTTGGAACTTTAAAACTAACTAGCAGCCTGATACCGTATTGGAACAAGATGTGCTCATCCTGCCTGCCGTGTGGCTAAACTGCTAAACCCGGTCAGCATCGACTGACCACACCCAGCTGCGCTTCACAGATGGCCTGACGCGGGTCAGTCTGACCACATCCAGCTGCACCATCTGTGCTTTTCCTCCTAAGACATATATTCTGTTTTTCTAACATATTTTAAGAACTTTCTACTCGGCAACAGGCAAGAACTAACTCAACCCAATGAAAACCCACCCAGCTTTCAAGCCTCTGCACTTTCTGCTTACAAAACCTATATGAGCAAAACCCAAAACTGACTCAGGGCTAGTGATTTGGGACTAGTTCCCACCAGCCTGCTGGCATAATAAAAAGTTGCCTTCCAACTCCTTGATGTGGGCTTCCTTTTGGTTTGGTACTGGTTCTGTAAGAATACCAGATAAAGGACATTAATAGAATGATTGACAAGCTTTGGGAAGGTCTGAAGCTTAGGTGAAAGTGTATCCATGTGAGTTCCTGATTGTGATCATTATACTGTGGCTATGCTAGAGAAATCACACTAAAGGATTTAGAGGTGATGAGGGAAAGTGCAACTTATGCTCAAATAATCAAGAAAAAGATCTACACGTGTGGTGCTGTGTGCCTGTTTCTATCCATGTAAACTGGTGGGGGAGTGTATAAATGGAAAGGCAAGGTAGTAAATTGTTAACGTTTGACCAATCTTGAAAGAAAGACATAGAGGAAGTCTTTGAACCATTTCCCCCACATTTTTAAAGTCTTCAATTATTGTAAAATAAGAGGTAAAAATTTAAAAAGATCTTGATGGGCAGGAAAGCTACACAGAAGGAGCCAATGGCAAAGAAGAGTCCTCTGAACGTGAACTTCTCGGCCGCTGGAGTACGGTCTGTTTCACACTCATTGGGTTTCCCAGGAGCCCCAGCTCTTCTCTTCCTTCCAGCAAGTTCCCCCAAATGCCTCAGCTGGCCGAGCAGACTGTCTTCCCCTTCTGGCTGAGCGCCCCTGGCTCAGTTCTGGCTTTCTCGGGGCTTCCATCCCCTCCACCTGCCTTGCTCTTCATCCTCTCAGTGGGATCTGCTTTCCCCTTTACTAGCAGAGCCAAGGCAGGCTAGTTTGTCTGTTGCAGCATGTATCAGTCAGGATGCATGTTGTAGGTTATGCTGTGGTAACAAATTGCCCCCAAAGTTCAGCTCTCTTAACTCACTGCTGATAACTCACAACTGATCTCACTCATGCCACACATCTGTATGATGTTAGGGTGTCTGCTCTTTGCAGTCACTTGGGAACCCTGGAGACAGAGGCTCTGCTTATGTTGTTTTTACTGTCACCAGGGTAGGTGGAGGGGAATGCGGTGAATTATTCACTGGTTCTTTTAAGCTTCTCTCCCAAAGAGGTGCAAGTTACTCCCACTCATTTCATTCATCTTGAAGTACAAGCCTTGTGTTTGGGAGACAGGGAGGTGCAAATATTGCAATACCCTGATGGCTGTCACAGCACTAGTTTTTGGCAGCTGAGCTGAATTTAGCAGTTTAATTCAGGAGAACTACTCAAGAGGATGTCAAAAATAAGGGTGCTGACTGCCATGTGGGCAGAGTAAATGGGCCGCCGCCCCCGGGAGGCACCCTGGGCCCCTTCTACTCCCCTGGACACTTGCACAGACCTGTGTCACCCTGCCACAGTAGGATGCCCTCTAGCTGTGACTTTTGGTCTTATAGATACATCTCATATGCATCACAAATGCTTCTGCAAATGCATGTGCCTGCAGAGCACACCTGCACTAGGTGGGCTAACAGGGCCAGTGGCACTCGCTGAGTTAGCTTGCGACACAGGAGGATAGGTGTTTTAAATTTAGAGGCAAGAGGTTGGGAAGAGGCCATCCGATCCTGTTTGGGAGGGCCTGGGGTGGCTAGAGAAGAGGAAAAGGGGAGAGGCAGTGTTTCTCCTCAGACATACACAGTCTAGGACCGTCCTTTGTTCTGGCTGGCCAGGAAAGCACACGTGCTGGTGGATCAGACCCTGAGGTTTAGGGGCTGTTGATGTGCCCTGTGTTTGCAAACACTTACCAGGCTCTGCTACAGCCATAAGGCGAGCTGTACTGACACGGGAGTGATGCTTCGTAGTCTAGGCTTCACGTGGTCCTGAACATCCCTGGCTCACTCTGCACATGAGGACGCCAAGACATAACTTGTCCGGGTCCTTATGATTCCAGCTGTATGGCTTGGAACCCCGGGGTCTGGTTCTTTGTCCTGGACACTTCCCACTAACCCACGCTGCCCAAAGATCCCGCAGTCTCAGCAAGATTTTATTCACTATTGTGATGGATGTGGGGCAAAGCTGTGTTGTTCCATGTGAACCTGTCAGGTCCTCTTTTTCCAGTTGGATTGACTGCGAGATACAAGCAGTTCTTCGGAGGTATGGAGCACACAGCTACCAAAGGGCTGCTTTGCTGACTCACTTCTGTGAGTAAATGGCCAGCTCTGAATGATATAATGACAGTGAGAAGCAGAAAGATGAGAGAGGGCAGAAGAGGCCTGGGGTCCTCTCCGTCCCACTGCGGTTCTCTTGCCTGTCACAGCTTGAAGCAGAGGAAGGGATGTTGAGTCTCAGGAGCCAAGACATGGAAATGTGGGTGCAAGTCATCCGCATCATTTCCATTTTCCAAAGCTCATAAAGACTTTCAGCCCTGTACTGGCCTCCACTGCTTAAATGAGACAGTGCCTTAGGGCCTGTGGCACATAGCAAGGGGCCAATAAATGCCAACCACTCTAATGATAATAATTAAAGTAACAGTGATCTTTATTTAAACTAATGATTTTAGAAGTAATAATCTCTTAAGTCATTGCAATAGTAGAACACTAGTATTAGGGCAACAATTATTTAATAATCACGGTAATAATAAAATATACCGTGGCAATCAGAGGCATGAGAAGAGAACACAATGGGAACGGTGAGCCCAGTAGGAAAGAATTTTATCAGCGAGGCCCAAGAGCAACAAGCAGTTTGCAGGAACCTCAGTACTTTCCACTTGATTTTACTGTGAATGTAAAACTGCTCTAACAAAGTAAAGCTTATTTTTTTAAATAAGGAGAAGAAAGCAGATGGACGTTTGCTGTTACTCTTTGGTGATTCTCAAAGACAATGCACCCCGTACTCTTGTTCCTGGGTGCCCCCCCCCCCCCCGCCTTGGTGTGTCGTGGATGTAGCATTTGTGCGCTGCTGGCTCGGCACTAGCAGCAGCGGCGTGTTAATGGGGAAGTGGCCTGCAGTCGGGCGCTTGCCCAGCGTTCGCCCTGGTGGTGGCTGCTGCGCTGAGGTCTCAGGGCCCGAGTCCCTCTGTCTGCGCTGAGCTGAACTTACTGTGGCTGCGGGCAATGCCTGGCTGGACACAGCCCTCCGGGGCCTCCTCACCCCACCAGTGAAGTCCTCAAACCCCTGACCACTGCAAGCTGCACAGGTCACCAAGTGGTGGGCTTCCTTACTCACGTAAGGTTCTGCTTTCTTGAGCAGGAAAATGCCCAGATAATCAGAAAAGTGGACGTGGACAAAGTCTCCGCGCTCTCCAGAGCCCAGGCGGAGGCCATCAAGCAGCTGTGGCAGGACCCGGGCATCCAGGAGTGCTACGACCGCAGGAGGGAGTACCAGCTGTCGGACTCCGCCAAGTAGTGAGTAGAGCTCCCGCCACGGCTTCCCGGGGCGCTCCCAGGCGGACGGGGCCGCGTCTGCTTGCCGCCCAGCATGTTCTCTGTGACCCCCTGCCCACGCCCTCTGGTCCTCCGTGCACCGCCGAGCCCCCTCCTGCCCCACTCACTGCCTCTTCTCACTGGACGCTAGGCCGGCTATTTTCAATCGGGGGTTTTATCAAATTGGGAGTTGTCTTGGTGGGACTGATCTCACTGGGGTATCGAAGTTATGATTTAAACAGGGAATATCCCTGCTGCCGGTTTACGTTCCTCCTCTTCGGTTCTGGTTGCCTGGAACCAGACTTGCCCTCAAACCTAGAATCAGACTTCAGAGCAGGGCTCAGCTGCTGATCTGATGCTGCCCTCTAGTGGCCGAGACAGGAATCTTCAGGCAAAGCACACGGGAAGCTCAACCTAGGTGCTGTTTCTGATCAGTATAGTTCTGGTTTTGCGTATTTTACCTCCTGAGGTGGGGTCTTGCTATGTTCCCCAGGCTGGCCTCAATTCCTAAGCCTCCTCCCTCAGGCTGCTGACTAGCTAGGATTACATGTGCCACTACACCTTGCAAAGAGCTCTAACTAAATCATTAATCCCTGAAGAAAAACGATTTTTATTTAGATGGTCCTGCATGGAAGCCATCCCAGAGAGATCTTTATTTTCTTGAGAATTCCCTGAGCCAGTGTATCTGTCAGCCAGGTCACTGGGCAAACACGTCTTGACGAGCTGATGATCTCAGCTCTGACAGCGCCTTGTCCCTCCCTGAATAGCATTGTCCAGCCTGCGAGGGCCCTGAAATCCTCCCCGGGACCACTCAGATGCTGCCAGTGCCCTCCGAGCTGGCTTGGGTGTGAGCTGTCCCCACTGTCTGGATGAGGCAGTGGGCAAGAAAGGAAATGGGATCTTCTGCACGACTTCCCTCTGGCATTCATTTCAGGCTGGGTGTTCAGTGCCATTATCCAGGTTGGCACAGTCAGAGGACAGACACAAAACCTATAATCTCTGAGACCAGCAGAGATGGAAGGAAGAAAATGCCCCAAGGACGAGGTGCAGACTGACAGCCTGAGGAGCCAGAGTTTCTCAACGGCAAAGGCAGCCATGGTCTCCCCAGTCCCCCTGGAGGCTGTTAGGTATTATCCACTCTGTGAGGTCTCTGCAGATTAGTGAGGGGGCACGATGGAGAGCCACTTGGAAAAGACCCACTAGAACTGTGACAGAATTCAGTGTAATCCTGGAAACTGAGGCAGACCCATTGCGAAGAGTGTGGCAGTGGCCAGGGTGGTGGACAGACTTACTCACAAACCAGACAGTTGTCCCATCTTCAGAACCTGTAGGATGAGGCATTTGTGCATTTCCTTGGCCCAGATCAGTGGTTCTCAAGCATGTGCCAGTACTGCCTGCTTATCTGGTCATGTATTCTTCACCAGAATTTAACGAATGCTTGGTATGTGCCAGCGCTACGGTAAGGGCTCTCAGGAGTGTGTGGCATAAGACAGGTATGAAACGAAAATCATACCGTGAAGGCGACATTTGCTCTTCGCCTCCTGGGGATGCATTCCAGGATCTCTAGTGGATGCCAAACCACAGACAGGATCAAATCCTGTATACACCGCACTTCTCCTCGATGTGTGTACTTGCGGTAGTTTCATTTATACACCTGGTGCAGTGTAGTGCTTTCCTGCTGCTGATACACAGTACCCAACACCCACAACTTAAGGAGAGATTTACTTTGGCTCAAGTGTCAGTCCACAGTTGGCTGGATATAAGGCAGGACAGCACAGCAGGGGAAAGCTGGCTATGGGGTGGCAGACAGGCAGCAGTCAAGGGAGGAGCTGGGAAGGGAGAGAACTCCTTCCAAGCTAGGCCCCCAGCGACTGCCTCTTCCGGATCAGACGCCAGCTCCTAACAGCAAGCCAGTTTCCAGGCCCGCAGTCCGATGACCTCCCCAAAGCCCTGCCTTTGAGTGGATTTAACTGTAACAGTAGGAGGTTAAGAGTGACTAACGATTAATAGTGACACAGAGCAGCTCTTGGGGCCACTAAGTGAAGTAAGAGTTACTGAACACAAGTCCTGTGATACCATGAGAGAAGATCTCATAGCTGAGACTAACAGGCTAGAGCCGAACAGAATGTGCATACATTAGAGAAAGGGACGATTCATGTCTAGGGCAGGACAGAACAGGGCAATGTCAGATATTATAACGCAATTTGGAATAGCACGATTTCAAACAGACATTGTTGCCAAGTATGGTGGTACCAGTTCGTTGTCCCATCTACTTACACAGCAAGACCCTATCTCTAAGAGCAAAGCGAAACACAGTAGGACAAAACTGATGAAACACTGCACCACGATGTCCACAGGCAGCGAAGTGTGGAAAGCTAAGGTGAAAGGGGCTGCTGTGTGGGGAGAGCTACACTGAGCCCGGCTTGTGTGCGCGGCACGGAGCTGGGTGAGGAGCGGCCCTGGTGCCTGGGCCCTCGGGCTGCAGGCTGCAATGTGTCAGGCTCTCCCGTGGCCCCTTGGCTCACCTGCACACCCACCTGGTCAGGGCCTGGTGTCCAGGCTGTGCTGAGAAGGCAGGGCCACCTCGACTTGCAGGTGACTTGAAATCAGCAACTCACTGTTGGCTGGGGGTGAAGTTATTTTATTACCAAAAAATGCCTTCTATGTGGGCCTTAAAATTTAGGAATAGTGTGGTTCTCATTTTACTAAAGAAAAGTGATTATGTTTTAGTGATCACTCTGGTCTTTCATATTTGGCCCCAAATAATCTAAGGCAAGTTTTGGATTATTTTAGATGTTTCATTTGCCACTGTCTTTTTACAGGGAAGCTTTTCTTATTATTCTGAAAGAATTTCCCCTTGGCCTGTCTGACATCTATATATTTTCTTACAAACTCCATTTAATTCTAAGCACCAGCCTTAGAGAACAGCATGTACAAACATGACCTGCTTGGCTGAGGGGCATTCGGGCAGGAAATCAGAGCCACTTCTGGCCTCCAGTCCTGCTGTCTGCCACAGGGCCAAACTGGAATGATGGCGATTAGAGCCCGGGAGCAGGTGCAGTGACCCGCAGCTTTCCTGGCAGCCTCAGAGAAGGGCTGCTGATCCCGGCTCTGCACAACGGTTGTAGGAAAGGTGGACAGGCCTGGTCCTCAGTCGGCTTTTGAGAAAGTCATCAATAGAATCCATGTATCTGTGTGGGGGGGCAGGGGCAGGGGTGTGTGTGTTATTTGAGGCTAACATCTCGGAGCAGGACAGACATTTTTCCTTTCTCTAAAAGGAGCCTTGGCTTTTTTTTTTTTTGGTACCAGGGGTCGAACTCATGACCTTGCGCTTGCTAGGCAGGCACTTACGCTATTAGGCTAATTCCCCAGCTTCCAGCTTCTCCTTCTTTGTCATAGTTACCTGACTGACATCGACCGGATCGCCATGCCATCATTTGTGCCCACACAGCAAGATGTGCTTCGTGTCCGAGTGCCCACCACTGGCATCGTCGAGTACCCGTTTGACTTGCAGAACATCATCTTTCGGTAAGCCTGTCTCCCAGGCGTGGGCCTGGAAATTGCCAGATGCATGGTCTTCCTAAGCCGGGGTTGCATCTCGTAGGCAGAATGGCTTTTCTCTCTCAGGCATGCAGACTGTGGGAGGTCACAGTGCCAGTGGTGAGAGACTTATCTTTCTATTGCCCATAGGTAAGGCATCTGTTTCTGGAAACTGGCACCCTTCTTATGTGTCCCTTAGCACCTCTCCTCACTCTTAAAATCATCGAGGGTCCCAGAGAGCACCAACTGCATGGTATCATGACTCATCCTTCTCCTCAGAGTCGTCTGTTCTAATCTTCGTGTGATCTGTCTTGATTGAGCAGGATGGTGGATGTTGGCGGCCAGCGATCAGAGCGACGGAAATGGATTCACTGCTTTGAGAGTGTCACCTCCATCATTTTCTTGGTTGCTCTGAGTGAATATGACCAGGTCTTGGCCGAGTGTGACAGTGAGGTACGCTGGGTGGGTGTGGTACACACAGGGTAGCTTTGAAAGGCAGAGACCTCTCCGTGGTCCTCAGCAAGCCAACAAAGCAGACCCAGAGCCAACTGGTCTTAATTACTCAGTGTAATCTGTGAACGAGCAGTATCAGGTGCCGGTTAGAGCTGCAGCCTGCTGAACTTTCCAGACAACTACACCAGAGCCTCCTCGGGTAACCCAGATACAGCCACCTGCTGCCTGATGACAAGCACTGTTCCGGCTGTGTCTAGCTGTCCCCTAAACCCTCATTCAGCCATTGGTGGGGCTTTTTCAGAGGTGGGTGGACCTAGTGTGCGTGACTGATTCATAGTGTAATACTATGATTAAGGGTGCCAAAAATAATGGTGAGTGAGTTCTAAATCAGCCCACTGATTGGACTGGCATCACCCCAATCCTGGCAGCCTGGATACAAATAAGGGATAAGAGAAGGCTCGCCTTGTCTCTGTTGCTTGCTTTGCTACCTTCTGCCCTCCATGACTGTTTCTGCTCTGAGATGCCCCTCTGCCATGTACCGCCCTGCCTCGGAGCCAGCAGATTATGGACTGAAACCTCTACAAAGTGTGAGCTAAATAAACTTTCCCCCCTTTAACTTTGGGTGTGGACTATTTTGTGCCAGCAATGAGAGAAAAGTAACTAAGTATGTACTCTGAGAAATACTTTAATAGGTGATTTCATCGTTGTGTTAACACCAACAGAGTGCACGGGTATAAACCTAGACAGCAAAGTCTACTACACACCTGGGCTGAGCCTATTGCTTTTTAACTAAAATCCTGTGTAGTACTGTACTCAATGCTGTTGGCAATTTTAACACAATGGTATAACATACCAAATACTGCAAAGGTAAACTAGAAATACTAGGCAGGAGGAATCTTTCAACTCCACCATAATCTTATAGGACTGTTATCCTGTGTCATATCTGTTTACCAAATGGTTGTGTGATGCAGGATTGTACGTGACTGTGAATCTTAGTTCTAAACTTTGATGCACACTGGAAAACTCATGCCTGGGTTCAACCCAGAGACGCTAACTTTGTTGGTGGCGCATGTGGCCTGAATGGGGATTTTTTAAATAGATTTTTGAGTTTTACTGAAATCGTACATGAACAAGAAATTGGAAATACAATCACATCAAAGAACAAATTGTCACAGCTTTGACATTTAAGCTAACAAATTGGTAGGGCAGATTTCAAAAAAGTGTGAAGTTATAACAATTTAAAAACACAGTTAACCTACCTCTAGGAATGCAAAACATACAGCCATAGGTTATTTTAAATGCAAGGAAACTTAAATTTGTTTGCTTTAATTTCTTAAAACTTCTAAGACAAAACACTAGCTTTTATTTTTATTTACAGCATATTTTCATATTCCTATGTACTCTGTCCCAAAACCAAAAAAAATCAAACTGTCCAAACCAAAGGTTCTGCAAAATCATGATTTAACAACTTCTGATGCCAAAATGAAGCCTGAAATGATAAAAGCATTGTAATCCCCCAAATAAGGGAACTCTGCAAGCCCAATAATGTCCAAGAGCATTTATGAAAAGAACAATAAAAACACTTTATCTACATAACAGTGATTTCTTCAGCGCAATACAAATGGCAGCAAACTGCTACTTAAAGATCAAACAGTTAAGCCAATTTTTTTTTTTTTTGAAGAATGTAGAGCTAGAGCCAATCGTACCTTGCAGTATTATTTTGAAGCCCTCACTTGTCTATTTCCACTGTTGCCCTTAAGGATCCTGATAAAATTCCATTGTGCATAAATATCCTGGTAAAATTCCTGGTTGTTACTATTGTAACCATAGTTAGCAGAATAGTCACCACCTTGCTGAAGCGGTTGCTGAGCGATGGGTTGGGAAGCCTGTTTCTGCTGGTTGTTGGTCTGATGACGCTTGGAACTGGGTTGGTTGCACCCATCTGCCTTTCTCCTGCCTCACATTGCCCCCACAATTGCAGTGTAGCTCCACAGGAACCACGGCCTCTCTGCAGTTGTGCAGGACCCCCGTGAACAGCCAGCTCTCCCCTTGGGGCGGTGGAGCACGTCACCCTCCCCTTCCTCTTCCTGCACAGCCAACATCAGAGCCATAGTAGGGACCTCCATAGCCTCCACGACAGTCATGATAATCGTAGCCACGGCACTCTTCATGGCCACAGTAATCTGGAGGGTGGCCATAGCCACCTCTACCTCCACCGCGGCCTCGACCTCTAATTGAGGTGGCTTTTGAGGAGGAGGGTGACAGCAATAATCTTTATACGCAGTACTTCCGGAGACCTGTCTAGCTGGTGGTGCTCTTTCCTTTTCTTGTCTGGTGGCTTAGCTAAGTCTGTTTTAATCTCTTCCCCTTCTATTTCTTTTCCAGTCATTTCATCCAGAGCCTTAACAGCGGCTCTTCTGCCTTCAGAATGAACAAATGCATCGTTTTTCAGCTTCTTTTCCCTTGCCAGCTTTCCAACTTCATAAAATGACTTTTCCAGTATTTCTTCTGTCACTGTAATAGCCAAGTTTCTTACAAATAAAACTCTCACCTTAGCCATGACTTCTGAATCTGGTTCTTCCACAGGGTCAGCCCGTTTAACTGTAACTGCATTTCCTGAGTGTGGGGATTTTTAAAATAGTTCTCCAGGTGATGCAAATGTACTGTGAAGGACGGAAGTTACTGGAAGGTAGACACTCTCATCCTTGGTGGCATACCGGCATTCCCCGGCAAGCTTTGAAAAAATACGGCTTGTGGGCCCCACACTAGAAAATTAGTTACCAGACTCAGGCGGGGGTTTTCTCCTCCAAGACCCCAGAGATTCTAATGCACTACCAGGCGAGAGCAACACTGACTGAGACACTATGTGAACACAGACCTTCCAGACTTCCAGAGGCCACAACTTTCCCAGTGAAATCTCTAGCCAGGGTAGTGTGGACAGTGGTGTTGCTGGCAGTCTTCCGTGGTTGTTGGGATCGTGTCTGCCTTTCACTGCCATGGGAGGGACTCACCTGGGGCAGCTGGGGTGACAGTGGAGCACTGACACCCACTGCAGAGCCGCCTGGCTCTGGGAGGGTCCAGTCCCACTGTGAGATCGTCCCACACGTGAAGAGGCCCAGCACAGTCACTAATTTGTGAGGCCGGTGTTACGTTCTGTGGGACGCTGATGTCTTCGTCTTTCCCGCCAAATGTGCACAAGAACCTTCGATCTTTTGGAAAAACGTCTCTCCAGAGCATAAATGTAAACCAATAAAGAACTCTTTCTAGGACTGGGCAGTAACTATAAACAGATCATACCTTTTGTTTCTTGAGCATAAGACTTCCTCTCTGTGGAGCATTGTTTTATTGGCTAATTAGTAGAGGACCAACTTTTACTGGTGTCATTATGTGAAGAATAGACATCTTAGCTGCCGCGCAGCTCTCCCAAGTGGGATTGGTTAAAAACAAACAAAAACAAAACAACAAAACAGACATCCTGTTATCAATGTAAAAAATTAACTCCAAAGTGTCTCAGGGATTATTTAGGATGTTTCTCAGGAAAGTCACAAGATTAGTCAAGTGCACAAGAAACTAAACATTTTTTCCTTCCCTAAAAATCACAAGGTGTTTGGAGAAACTTAAGTGGTTGTCATTCCAGACTTTCCTTTTTCTGGTCATGGGTAATTTATTATCCCATTCCCTGTTCTGTAGAGGAATTTTTAAAAAGACATTTCCTTTGGAATTATTGTTGAATTTTAGCGGTTTTAAAAAGATGTAACAGGTCCCTCTCTAATGTGTTCTGGATGTCACACCCCTCCAAGCACTGCATCTGGGGACTGTAGCAGCCGAGTTAGGGTGAGCACCTCTGGAGCGCAGTTAGGCTGGGATGCTTTTTGTCTGAGAACTTACTCCTCAAGGTAAGTTCCTGTTTCGTTTTTCCTAGAAATGCTTAGGAGCAGAATGTTGTCTCGAACAATTACTGTCATCAGATAGGATTTGTACATGCGTTCTGTTCTCCATAAATTCGGAGCACTTGCTATTTTCTTGTCCATGTCTAGTATCTGGAACTTACTAAGGCCTTTGCACATCATCTTTGCCAGACCCCCCTATTCCATAGGCTAGGGCAGTTCTGTACATTTTCTGAATCAAGTGTGCTCACCTGCCCAACAGGGACACTTCCTTTTCCACACATGCAGCGTGGCAGTGGGAGTGCCACTGTGCCACGCTGTGTCTGGTGTTCTAGGATGGCAGCCCTGCTGGAGGAGCTGCTTTTCCTCCCCTTTCACAGACTCCGGGCACAGCCTGGCAATGCCATACGGTTAAGTGTCATCTCACGTCTGAAGCTGGCACTTCCCCACAGGGTAATCCCAGCAGTTACACAGCACAGGACACATCTGCCGAATGCAGCCACACGCGCTCCTGTTCCGATTTACATAAAACCCTTTCTTACTTCGTCTTAGCTTTAGGCTATGGAGTTCTGGATGCTCCAGGAAAGCAGATCCAGGAAACTGCAGTTACTAAGCAGGGAAGGGCAGGAAGCCTGGGGTGCCGTGGGCCCTCGTGCAAGGCTCAGCTCTTTCAGCATGGGCAGCACCCCAGACCACAGCAGCGCAGGAAGAGGACTGACGGATGCACTAGCCACGTGGCATGTTGTTTCCAAAGTGTGGGCACTAGTTTAGCCTAAGTGCTTTTTGTTTTTCACTTAGAATCGCATGGAAGAAAGCAAAGCCTTGTTTAAAACCATCATCACCTATCCTTGGTTTCTGAACTCATCTGTGATTTTGTTCTTGAACAAGAAAGATCTTTTGGAAGAGAAAATCATGTACTCCCATCTTATCAGCTATTTCCCAGAATACAAAGGTGAGTGCTCCTCTTGGGGACAGTGCTGCTGTGTTACCTCACTGACCACCTGGTGTCAGTGCCCAGCAGCCTGCAGAGCTCTCTGCTCCCACAAGCAGCCTCTTGCCATTCCTCCCCTTTGAGAGCTCAGCGCCAGCGGCCTGGAAGTTCCCTCCCAGTGCCTGGAGTACACTGGCCACGCCCTTTGGCTCTCCAGGATCCAACTCAGGGCTCGCTCTCCTGCGAAGCCTTCCGACTCCTGCTGGTCAGAGCTGCATGACTGCGGTCCCTCTCTGCTCCCTGGCCCTTGGCCTCCATCCCACTGTGTAGGGCTGCCTGCTGGCTCGCAGGTTCGGCTCCCTTCCTGGTCAGCTCCTCGGGAGCAGAGGCTGTGCCCAACTTATCCTTGCAGTCAGGGCAGTCAGAGCATCTAGTGCTTCTAAAAGGTGGCATCCCTTTTCCAGACACAGGGTGCCTTACGGCTAATTATTCCTAGTACAAGAGGTCGCAGGTATTACAGCATTCCGTATGGGTATGGCGAGGGTGTTTCAGCAGTTTTCATGAATCACAATGGTTGCGAAATTAAGAGCCCTCAAGCTCTGCTTTCATTCCAACTTCACTCTCATGCTTCCTTCCCTCTCCCAGCCCATGTCTGTCTGCACAAGTTATTCAAGATTACTCTCATTGATGATTGTCCAAATCAATTAAATTGTGCCATTACTTTTAAGCATTCTTAAAGCATGTTTTAGATATGAGTGGGCATTTAAAATACTATTTTGTGGACTCATAATAAGTATACTAAAGATAATGTTGAAGGTAAATTATTTCCTGGAAATAAGACAGATCAGAGGAGGATCCTAAATAGAAACAGAGTATATTTTAAATGGTTCTTGGGAGCACATGGTCATGAGTCTGTTTTTTATTCATCTAATTGTGTTTGTGACTAGGACCAAAGCAGGATGTCAAAGCTGCCAAAGACTTTATCTTGAAGCTTTATCAAGACCAGAATCCTGACAAAGAGAAAGTCATCTATTCCCACTTTACGTGTGCTACAGATACAGAGAATATCCGTTTTGTGTTTACTGCCGTCAAAGACACAATTCTACAGCTAAATCTAAGGGAATTCAATTTAGTTTAAAAGCTGCTGCCCATGCCTCCTCCATAACAGAGGACATGGCAAGCTCCATGGTCCATCTGTAAGTGCTTCAGACATGACCCAAGCCAGGACCCTGTGGCAGGCACCCAGGATGTCACAGACCACTGGGACAGAGCAGCAGACTGGAACTTGTAAGATGTCTGCGTTTACAAAGGTTTTTAAAGAGTTTTAATTCCCAAGTTGTTTTTATAGTTTTCTTGCCTTTTGGCTGCAAGATTGTGTTACTTTTTAAATTTGCTATTTTACAGAATTTTTAAGCCTCCTGTGATTTATGTTTAAAATTTGATAGCCATCAAAATCACTTAATAGAGGGGTCTGCTAATTTATAGAGGCAGACTTCTAAGATTCATTTTTTAAAAGAAAATGTTAATGGAGTTGACATTAAATCTTGTGATTAAGGTACATTTCTAATTTCTGGTTTTTTTTCTGTCTTCATGCTGAAGTATGGATCCTTCAACATGCCACTGGGTTTTTTTTTTTTTTTTTTTTAATAGTTGCCGTTTGGTGTGTCTGTTTTCCAGATCAAATTACTGTATGTACCGGGATCAGTACATTTAGTTTTGTCACAATGTGGTCATTGTGAAGCCAAAGTTGACGCATGGTATATGGGCTTTAGCCATCATGCATGGTGTACTGGTGAACATGTGCATGTATCTATCCTAATTCATATGGCTCAAAGTGAAAACCTTTTGGCAAATGTTATGTAACTGTGCCAGTTCTGATGGTCACCATAGACCTGCTATGTTTGAACTCTGTGTATCTTTCTCCGAAGGCTAAGAATATACTATTCTACCACTAGCACTGATTATGTTGTGTTTCTTATAGAAATGGGTGATGGTGTTGCTCTTAAAGAGAAAAATGCTGTAGATTTAATAGTAATCCAGAAACTTTCTGAAGTCTGCTCCTTTTGAAGTTAAGTCTCCACACATTATGTTGGCGTTTCCTTAGCAGCTGGCTTGGTAAAGCTGATATAGAATCCTCTGGGAAGTACAAAGAGCTTCAAACTAAAGATTATGCAGGTCTTGTTTCTGATTGTTATCTGAAGGTGCACACAGGAGCACAACATGTAGGGACTTAAGGTATGCTATCTCTCTCAAACCAACGAAGACCAAGGGCTCCTAATCCCTGGGCCACAGACTGGTCCTGGTCCTGGTCCATGGCATGTTAGAAACAGGCTGTCAGCACACCTAACTCTGCCTCTTCTCAGATGGGAGCCTTGCAGGAGTTGCACATTCTTTCTGAGAATCTAGTATCATAGAAATAAAGTGCACAGTAAAGGTAATACACTCAGACCACCCCCGCACCATTCCCATTACCTACCCTAGGAAAAACCGTTTTTCCAGGAAACCGGTCCCTGGCACCAAGAAGGTCAGGACTGCTGATCTAGATGCTCTCCAACTTACGATGGCTTGACTGCATGACTGTGAAAAAGTGACATGTGTTCAGTAGAAACCATACTCTGAATTTGGAATTTTCTCAGGCTAACAATAGTGGTCCATGCGACACCCTATGGCGATGACAGGGAGCAGCTAACACTAGCGCCTTCTAGTCAGTGGTGTGATCTTCATGGGGACAATCCTGATTCAGCAGTCACTGTGCAGCTAAGATCTATAGGTTAGGTGTATATATTTCAATTTACCATGAGTTTACTGGAAGGTGAGAAACATCTACACGAAATGTACCCTGACTGATTATATACATTATGCAATCGTATATTCACAGCTGTTCAACATCTTCTTTTCAGCCAGTGATTAGACTGTCAAGGTCTCATTCTGCTGGAACAATCGTAAGTGTAAAGTCATTAAACAAGAGTATCAATGACAGAAAGACTGAAATTACTCTACTATAACAACTCTTAAAAACTAATCTTACTCTAGATGAAGAACTTGACAAACTGATGTTAAAATTTATCTGAAACAGTGAAGGTCTAGGAACAATTCAGCACCAGAGTACAAAAAAATGGGGAAGCAGCTAAGGTATGTAGGCATAAACCGGAAAGACGGCACCCCCACTCTCTCTCCCATAAGCACCCCTGTTCTCCCTCCCACACACAGTAGGCTAAAGATTATGAACTGGGTTTCCCCAACCAGCTCACATGAAAAGGTTTCAAGGAAATTAAACAATGTGGGGTTAATGCTTTTCCAGCATTGAGTTGTTGAGTTTATCTTTGGCTGACAAAACATACAAGAAAGTCGTTTTCAATCATTAGTTGCAGGAGGGGT